>JAYJLV010045424.1:0-74637 GCA_036873485.1 Torymus texanus
CCCTACATTTTATCCCTTTTCAGCATCCCCTCAAATCGTTCTTTTAGGGAAGGCTCACCCGAGCTATTAGGTTTAAAAACTTAGGCTCAAAACGAGCAAAATAAAGAATGACATTAAACTCATTCTAAGGTGTTCGTTTCCGGACGTAACACATCACTGAATTTCCGCCAGATTAACAGCCAGCAAAAACAGTGGAAGGATTTAACATAGAAATTCCAAATCACATCGAACTTGCCGATCCTGACTTTGGAAGATCAAGGCCAGTCGACTTAATTATTGGCGGCGGGCTATTCTATGATTTATTATGTGTTAGGAAAATAAAACTGAAAAACCAACCAACATTACAAAAAACATTATTAGGCTGGATAATTGCCGGAGAATTGAGCCTCGCTGCCCCAAGAAAATCGAACCTTATTTGTAATTTCATTAGAAACGACGAATTAAGCAAACAATTGGAAAGGTTTTGGAACATAGAGCACTGTTTTTTGGAAGGAAAAGCTCCCAATAAAAACGATATGGCATTTTACTGCGACAACAAGGCGTGATTCGGATGGACGATTCATCGTCAGCATTCCACTCAAGAACGAATATACTCAATTAGGAAACTCCAGAGAAATGGCATATAAACGACTAATTTCAATGGAAAGAAAATTAGACCGAAATGCAGAGTTAAAGAAACAATATAATCAATTCATGAAAGAATATGAAGAATCGGGACACATGACTGAAATCAAACAGACTGGAGACATAGATAAAGGACCACATTTCTATCTCCCACATCATGCCGTTTTTAAGGAATCAAGCACAACCACTAAGTTGAGGGTTGTCTTTGACAGCTCGGTAAAGGGATCTGCAGGTATTTCCCTTAATGATGAGCAGCGTATTGGACCCACCATACAGGACGAATTATTTTCGATAGTGCTGCGTTTTAGGAAATACCGATACGTGCTATCGGCAGACGTAAAGCAAATGTATCGCTAGGTCAAAATCGAAAGGAATCAACGCCCCTTGCAGCGTATTCTATGGCGATCTGACAGCTCGCTACCTATCAAGGTTTTCGAGCTTAATACAGTCACCTACGGCACCACATCGGCGTCATTTCTAGCCACTCGATGCCTCCAAGAAATCGGCATCCAATGCGCCAAACAGTTTCTCAGCGCCAGCAATGCAATTTGCAACGATTTTTATGTTGACGATTTACTGTCGGGTGCGCATACTATCGAAGCTGCTGTTCGGTTAAAGTGTGACTTGGATAGCGTTCTCAAATCAGCCGGAATGGAATTGCATAAGTGGGCCTCAAATGAACCACGCGTTTTACAAGAACAAGACAGTGGCTACAAAAAGGACGTGCCTTTACACGGCGAAAAGGATCCCAAAACATTGGGATTGACCTGGGAGCGCAGCACAGATCTTTTAAAATACCAGGTCAGTTTTATAGATACTCCAAGGGTCTCAAAGCACACAATTCTGGCGATAATTGCTTAGATTTTTGATCCGCTTGGACTTGTTGGGCCTGCAATCATTCAGGCCAAGCTTATTTTGCAAAAGCTTTGGGAGTTAGAATTAGATTGGGACGAATCGCTTCATCTACATTTATACACCGCTTGGCTTAATATCTACTAACAGCTCCAGAATGTAAATAAAATAATCATCAACAGATATGTGATTAGTGAACAATAGGCAAGCCTCAAATACCACGGATTTTGTGATGCATCAGAAAAGGCGTACGGAGCATGCATTTATGTCTGTACAACCAAAAAATGCGGCACTCGAACAGCCCGTTTGCTATGCGCAAAATCTAAGGTGGCTCCTTTAAAACAAATAACACTGCTCAGACTAGAGCTCATGGGCGCATCTCTCTTGGTACAGCTCGCACATAAGGTCTCGCTGGCATACAACGTTCCGAAAAATCTATGGTATTTCTGGTCGGATTCCACAGTAGCTCTTGCTTGGATACAATCGTCATCCAACAAATGGAAAATCTTTGTGGCAAATCGAGTGGCCGAAATACAAAACCTCACAAATGAAAACTGGAGTCACGTAGAGTCGGTAATGAATCCGGCTGATTTAATCTCTCGAGGTATTAGTGCTAATGAACTATTAACCTCAACTTTATGGTGGGACGGACCTACCTGGTTATCTCGAGAAAGAAGCAAATGGCTGGACAAATGCTTAACGGACATGGAAGAGCTGCCCGAACAAGGAAAGGCAGCGCTAACACTTCTGGTTAATTCAAATTACAAGAGAGCTCGATGATAACCAAAATGAACAAGAACCAGTTATCAGAGGAAATTTCAATATTTTTAACAGATTTTCCTTTTTCACAAAATTAGTACGAGTGACAGCATTTATTATCAGATTTAGAAATAATTGTAAAAGGGGTATGGATGCAAAAAATAAAAATGAAGCAGAAAGGGGGTAAATAAATAAGAATAATAAGGAGAAAAATATCTCACCTATCAGTACACTGGAACTGCAAGACGCTATATCACGTCTGCTTCGAATCATACTCCCGAAAAAATCATAAAATGACGCAATTGATAATAAAGCACGAACATCACAAATTATTACATGCAGGAAATCAATCGGTCCTCGCATCACTGCGAAGAAAATATTGGCCTATCTCTGGCATTAATCAAATAAAAAAGGTATTACGTCAATGTATTAAATGCTATCGAACGCGTCCCATGGAATCAACTTACATCATGGGTAATTTACCATCTTCAAGAATGACACCCGCTCGAGCATTCTACTATTGCGGCGTTGATTATGCCGGACCATTTTTCATCAAAGAGAAGAGTCGATCATGCGTTCCCATCAAGGCATACATTTATCATCAAATGCATTTCTTAATTGTTTAAGGCGGTTTATATCACGACACGGCGTATATAAAAACATCTATTCCGACAATGGAAAAAACTTTGTAGGTGCGAAAAACGAACTAGCGGAAATTCGAACGATCTTAACGAACGCCTCAGGTGAAAACAATATATCGGATTTTTTGTCAGGTCAGGATGTCAATTGGCATTTAATTCCACCGTAAAACGGGTAATTAACAACACGCGGCTTACATACGAAGAATTTTACACCGTGTTAATGCAAATCGAAGCATGTTTAAATTCCCGACCTCTATCACCTCTATCCAATGATCCAAACGACCTCACCCCTTTGACTCCTGGACACTTCCTTATTGGAGACGCCCTTATGGCACTGCCACAAGCCGATTTACGAGACAACAAAACAGGTCGCTTAGATCGATACCAGCTTCTGCAGCAGCTGTTCCAACACTTTTGGCAGCCTTGGCAAAGAGAATATTTACCACAATTGTAGAAGAGGACTATATGGCAGGACAAAATAAAGGAAGGCGCAATGGTGATAATTCATGAAGATAATGTACCCCCAATGCGCTAGCTTTTGGGCCGTATCGTCGAGTGCCAGCCAGGCAAGGAGAGCGTCACCAGAGTAGTCTCAGTGCGAACATCACAGGGAATTACCAAGCGACCTGTATCAAAGATCTGCGTGCTACCAATTGAAGAGAACATCTCTCCTCCAGTCGAAGATGCTCAAGAAAATGCTGAATCCATCAATTAATTTTAAGTTATATATTATCATGTAAATTTGTAAATTTGTAAATTAATATTAATGATTGTACATATATATTAGCATTAATTATCTTCGGAAACCTCTACAATCATATGTTTAACCTATCAATATTTAGTAATTATTATGTAACATAATATTGTATGCACTATGTATTTTCAGTTTGAAAGATACTCTTGTTAATGAATGCTTCCAAACCTATAGAAATGTAAAGATAAAAAAAAACACTCACAACCACCTTTAAGGAGTATCGAACCCTTATACTCTCTCAAACGACTGGACTTCCTCAAAACCCAAACATTTATGCGTGTCGCCACGTACACAAACTAAGAATAAAATAAAGAAATACAAACTTTTCAATACAGCGTGTATGAATTATTTGAAGTCCTCGAACATAAAACAAAATCTCACGCGCAATAACAATCCTACAATTACAATAAAACCCTTCTTAACGTTTTCCTTCTCCCGAATACACCTACTTTTATATACACAGACGTACATCCGGCTAACTCACGTCACCTCGCTCGTTCAGTCTCGTGTACAATATCGTCCGTCATCGAAATTAATGGGTGCTACCTCGCGCGACCGCAGCCCGCTTGCGCGTGAAATAGAGAAAGCCCCGTGGTGCAGTACTTTCTGTCTCTCGTATGGTGCGTCTCCCCTTTCGTTACGCAATGTATACGCGTGTATTCGACATTCTCCCTCTCTCTCTCTCTCTCTCTCTCTCTCACTCACTCGAACGCGTTCGCGCGAAAGTCCCTTCGTGGGGCGTCCGTGTTACGGATGTGTGTATGTATATATAAGTAGTGTTTTATTCGCGCGGGCGTACTTTCGCTTTCGACGATTTCGAGAGGCGGGTGATCATGACTCTTTGGCTCATGTGTAAGTGAAAATATGCACGAGGAGGTACTTGTCGAGAGAAGTGAGGGTGTATGCGGTGGGATGAGACATGTTATGGATGGTCTCGCATAAAAAGAGAAAATAGTAGAATGGTTGCGAGAAATAAATAATTTTTAGTTTTATTTTTTTTTAAGCAGGAGAAAATTAATTGTCATTAAAAAGTTATAAATAATAAAAAACAATCTATATTTTATTTAATTATTTTTATATCTTCAATCATCAAGTATATAGTATATGTAATTATTGTATTGTACTTTTCACAATAAAAATTCCACCAAAAGATTTATTGATGGGGCTATAGATAATAATTGTATGAAATTATTTCTGTATTAAAACTACACTCTAAACGTTTCTCTAGCGAATTATTCTGTATATAGAAATCCACCCCGTTCTAACCACTAGTTTTTTTTTCTTTTTTTTTACTGAAAAAATAATCCACATCTAATAAAAATATATCTGCTTTAATTGATGAATGAAACTGTAGTTCATTTAAGCAAAATGTAAATAACACGTTCCTTTTCTTATATTGTTAATCTTTTATGAGTATATAAATGAAACATTGAGCAATTAAGAGCTCATTATTAAATAACACCGAATACATTTTTCTTTATTATCCGTAGATGATTTTGTTAGTAAAAACTAAAGAATCATCTAGTCTAAGACAGAGATAGTCAAATAGACTTGCGCGCAGCTATCGATGTGCTCGCGTAAGATAATTTGCATTTATTGATTACCTAATTACCGGTACGCGCGGGCAACGGTTAATCGATGCGCGTGCAAACGCGCATACGCGACAGTTACGGATGGCGCGATTGCCTGTGCGCAAGCGAGCAAGCAATACATTGATCACTTTCGGCCGATTAATTCGTTACCGTTCGATGTACACTCATACATATATAGGTATACACACATATACATAAACATACATATCCTATATGATCATGAGATCGGGTTGTTAAACGGTTTTCCTGCGTTAATCGACATGTTTGACAATTTGCTTTGTTGCTTTGAAACAAATGTAAAGTTAATTATGCATTATAAGAGAATATCGTGTATTTATATTAGATAGAGTTTTGTATATATATTAGCCCATTTAGAGCTTTATTTTCATTCTTTTATGGTGGTGATTTACACGATTTACCTGAACGGCATGATACTCTGGTAAGCAAGATATTAGAAGTGGGATAATTATCGATTTTGTTGTTACTTTACGTTTCCTTATGAACATTTGGGGTCAATGCACGTACAAAAGAACAGGCGTAAAGCACAAGAACAATATATTTGAGTATATTCATATATACGAGGAATGGGAAGTACAAGAGAGAATAAAAAGTACATACAGGTTGTGTCAAAAGTTCGGGGGTGGTTGGATCATTTGAAAAATATACATCACACAGAAAAATTACCTGGACCAAAGTTGTACGATTTCCCGGGCACTTATGAGTCTAGTGCGGATTGTTGGCTTTTAGATCTGCACACATAAAGGTAAGAAGCCTACAAGAGAACCTTCTTCTCTTCCTGCTCGAAATTCCTTTTTGTTTTAGATTATTATAAATATTTTTTCAATTTAACATTTTAGTAAATTATTTAAATATATGTAAATATCTAAATAGGGACTCCATAATAATGATGCAGTTAGAAAACCCCAAAAAAATTATAAAAAAAATATTCTAATTAGTTTTTACATATATATGAAACGAAGAGCATTAATTAAAACTTGATACAACTCCGAAAGTGTGTTTAGAATCTTCGATAGAGAAAGAGCATACGCGAAAGTCCCGTTCGATCTGGCCGTGTTACGTGCGAATTACGCTTGCGCGAATGAAGTAATAGAGAGCCTGTACGTGAATTTATCAGTGCAACGTGCGCATGTACACACATTATACAAATTGCACTTCAGTGCAAGGGATGAGAAAACGGGAGATCCGTGCTTGTGCATTTATGTTGTGCAATTGGCGACTGATTAATTTTCACGAGATACCTAAATAGTAATCGCAGATATTTGCGAGGATAATTATTTAACATTTAAATTGTTAAAATTCACTGAGAAACAAAGAAATTCTTTTATACTTTCTATATAAATTAATCTTATGTAAATGTAAAATGTTTTTAACATTTCGTAAAAACCGCTCGTATTATTCTTCTATACATTCTCAAGGTAAGCTGCACGAATTTAACATTTTGCGTAACACGACATTAAATTAAAGAAAAAACTATAGTTTTATTGGTCGATACTCCTTACAAGGAAGATTGAACTAATTAACCGCATAATAAACTCGGTTATTTCTGAATATCGTAAATTCTCTCGCAGAACATAACACGATCGAGCGAGCCAAGGCTACGTCAGCGTCGACACCGTTTTCCAATAATACAATCCTCTTTCGTTTTACGTACTTACCAAGCGCCAAGAGACAAAAGCCATTCGCTCAACAACATTTACGTTCGTATATATATACGCGTATATAGTATGTACGCCCATGCTCAGCATGCATGCACATTGTTTACGATCGGGGACGATTTACAATCGTGTCACTTCGATTGCAGTTTCCTTCGATGTATATCCAAGGCGAGAGATGCGATCGAATTTTACGAGTGAAATCAGATTATCGTGTTAGTCTCTCTTCCTTGATCTGGAGTGAGAAAACTTTTGTGCTTTTGAAAGCTTGGACGAATAAAGAGAGTGAGTGAGGAAGAGAGAGAGAAGGTTTTGATGCCTGGAGTGAACTTTCGATGGAAGCTGAGCATTGTAGTACTGTGCTGAATTTTTATTACCTATTTACCTAGTTAAAAGCTCTCGCTGTTGCTCGTAAGCGTGCGGATGCAATGTCGTGAATTACGAGAGACTTAAATCCTAAGTTCATTGCAGGGAAAGAGATTCACCTGTGCCAGGGTTTACGATGTGCGCACGACTATAATATCACCTGCTGGTAGGAATAGTGGGAATTATTTTATGGGGATAAAAGATGACTACGTACTTAAAATTAAAGTACGTTAAAGGAAAAATAATAAAATAAGGGAGGAATATATTTTGTTAAATAAATTAATTTTTTATGTTTTATTAGTGAGATTTTAATAATAACCTTTGTTCTTTAATTTTTGCTAAAAAGAATATATGCGTAGATTATTTATTTAATATAGAAAAATTCAACATCAATAATGTCCAGAGTTTTAAAAAATTTCATCTATTGGTTTCAAAATATATATTTTACCCAAGTATTGATTATCTAAAAACTACGATCTGTACTGTATATCTGGACACTGCAGTCAAGCGTATCTTCGTATTCTCTATAGTACTCTGAAATAGTCTTTGAGAACAAATTATATTTATACTACATAAATTTATTATACATAATATAATTAATAAATAATAAATCCATTGATTTACTTTAAAAAAATAATTGTCTAGTACATTTTACAAAGGTCGCATAAAATTTACTTTTAATTATAATTACTGCTTTTCTTGTAGATAAAAAAATGTGAATAAAAGCTTTTACAATAAATATTTAATAATTTTGATGATTTTTCTAAAAATAAAACACGTGTCGGTAATGCAAAGATAAATCAAGAAGAACCGAGGCTCATGCGAACATACATTGATACTATTCTTAGAACGAAATAAATAAAGCCGCTGATAATCGCTACTACTATCGCTACTCTGTCCCGGTGCTCGACGCATAAGCAAATATAATCTTTACTTACGATATCCCGGAAGCGCTACCAGTCGCGCGCCGCACGTTGACCTTTCCTGCGCGCTCATCTCCCTCTTCCTCTCTCTCTCACTCTCATTCGTTCTCTCTCTCTCTCTCTCTCTCTCCTTCTACAGGTAGATACACACGGAAGCTCGTTGTTCCGCGGGTCGAAGTGATAAATACGGTTAATAACGTTATTTGCTTGGTGTGCTTGTGAGAGAGGGAGAGAGAGAGAGAGAGAGAAAGTTGCGCGGGGTGCGCTCGTGCGATATCGATAAAATCAGCGGGTGGGCACGTACATACGTACGAATAAGCTTTTTTCTGCAACGAGAGAGAGAGGGAGAGAAAGATAACGAGAAAGAAAGGGAGGGAGGGAAGATGTTTTCGAGGTTACGCAACACCGTGTGCGTGCGAGCCAATCGTTAGACGGGTGTGCACGACAAATTGTCGTGTTTTCTAATTGCGTTATGTCATATATATAGGTATATAGGGTTGGCTTTACTACTTGTTTATCACCGCGACGAGTCTCTTTCTCGTTATGTGTCCTAGCTGATGGTATCTAAGTCGTAATGCTAGCTGTTTATTTGCTTTAGGGAGTCGTGATGGTTATTGAGCTCTTGGAGTGAGTACAGTTCGAATGTTGTCATTGATATTAGATTTGTAGTCAAGTAGGGATTTGTGAATCATTATTTGACATTTTTGAAACTTAAGGATAGATCTACACAATTAAACCTATTCTACATTGAGATATTTGGGTAAATTTAATTGTTACAAAAAATGTTTATAGTATAGGGTCGAAGCATCCTCGTCATTTGTGATTAATATTTTTTTAAATAAAATCTTTGGTGAGGTAGTGGAACTGTTCCTCAGCCGAAATGATAAGTGACAGCGGGAAACTTATGTAAGCAATTTCATTGGTCGTTTAAGTGTTCTTTTTGCTCTTACCACGTGATATTGAAGCGGATAATGAAAAAGGCATAGGTTACTTGTTTGGCCAAATAGGCTGCAGGTGAATATATACATACGTTTCTAAATAGTAATTATTATGATTGTTAAAATGAAATATCCTAGTATCAATAAAATTTACTGTAAAATTGGAAAAATTACTATTTTAAACTTAATATGACATACAAGGAGTGTGTCATAGCGCTGATGTAGAAAGTATAGTAAATTTTCTTTTTCAAGAAAATTTAATGATTACAGAACAATTTTTTATTAATATTAATAAGCAAGATAAGAATTATTTTTCTTTTTTCATGCTGAACTCTTTTGACAAACTTAAGTGGAATGTTCAATAACAACGCTTATTATTAGATGAATGACTGACTGAAAGGCATAAAGTTGAAACCTTCTAGAAGGAGACAAAAATTTAATAATTCTCTCGAATAATAACAAGCAACCATGATTATATTTTAACGGTACGTAATAAACGTCGTTTAATTTTATGCACACAATAAATCTGTATCTGAGAGAGTTTAACCGCGCGCAGCGCTGCAGCAAATTTATACTATTAATACATTTACAGAACGCTCTCCAAGTCATTTTATTCACCGCAAACGAGGAAAAACGCAACGTTCATTATTCATGGCGTGGTTCTCTCTCTCTCTCTCTCTCTCTCTCTCTCTCTTCCATGCTTATGTCACGTTAAATCGTGCGCCGGCTTAATGCAACCGGAAAATATGGCTACTTTGCGAAATTGCAGTATATACCGCGAGTCACTTACGCGCCTCTTGCTCTCGCTGTACGCCGTACGTACACTGGTATTTAGACGTTTATCTTTTAAGTAGAGTATAATATACCGATATTATTGTAAAGAAGCTACTACTCGTTTTGCGGCAATATTCATTCGTCAAGATTATCCGTGCAAGAAGCAAAAACATCGCGTTATGACTTTTAATGGCCAAAGACGACGCGGGCGCAGGTATATATAGAGGAAAGAAAAAGTTTTGAGACGGCGCTAAGTGCACTTATGGGAAAATTAATCTTCGAGTGTGCGAAAGTGCAAATAAATTTTTACTTAATTACTAAATTATTGAATTTTCATCAAACATATAATAAATACTGTTGTATATATACGAAAGCTTTTAAAGTTATTATATAAATATTTTTAATATATGAACTAGTATATTATACAAAAAAGATCGAGACCAAAATTGGACTAAAACTTCATCGTAACAACCTCATAAACAAAGACATTAACGCGTACATTAAAAAATTGAATTAGTTTAAAGAGCCAAGTAACTTTCCCTTGACTTATACATTCACATATATAGATTTACACATACGACTTGCAGCTTAATGGCCCCGTACTGTGGATGTTACAACCGCGAGACAGACATCGACTTGGTCTCATGCGAAGAGGTCACTAGTTCTTTTTTTTTTGTTGTTGTTGTTCTTCTTCTTCCCTTCCTCTTACACACGCTGGTGACGATCTCGCTCCGATCGTTCAATCTTATTGGGAGGTCGAAATGAGACACGTTTTTTGTATCGGGAAAGTGGTGCAGCACACTTACACACACGCATGTATATCGCTTAAGTAGCAGTTTAAATTTTAAAATTGCTTGTAAGGTAATAGTTGTGAGAGAAAGAGGAGGAGGAAGGTTATTCCATTTCGACCGTTGTAACGACACTCCTGAGAGAGAGAGAGATATATATATATATATATATATATATGTGTGGTAGCTTAGAAAGTGTCGAGACGTTTGTCGTCGAGAATTGGCGACGGTGAAAGCACGAGAAAAATCTTGATGAGATATTAAGCTCAATATTTAAAAAAATCGATTTTAACACGTTGCGACGTATCATCTTCATCTAACTAGACCTTAGTTTAATAAATGTAGCCATGACAAAAAAAGATTATCTTTTAGCAAGTAAAATCTTCTTTCTAGCAATGCATCTAGCGAAACCAAAAACAGCCCGGAAGAAAGCGAGAGCGTCACCGGGACGACTATAATAAACGGTGCAATTTTACGAGACGCGCTGTTCTAAGTAAGTGTGGTCGCGCGTACGAGCCACCGATCGCATTTTTGCAACTGCTCGTGTAAATTACGACTACACGTGTATTGTGAGAGACACTTTCGCTGTCTCGCGGTCACGGCCATTGTCAAATCATGGCATTATATTTTCTCGAAAAGAGATGCTGAGTTCTTAAGAAGGTGAAAAGAAGTAATAAAATTATTAAAAAATAGGAATTTTGGTAGAAAAAAATATATAAAACCATTTCTAAGGAAAAGAAGCAAACGAAATTGAAGGCTACTATAAAAATAAAAACAAACCTAATATTTTAAGTTATTTCCTTGATTCATTCGAAAGATATCTAACGGTAATGACATCCAGACCATAAATCAAAAGTCCAGTTCAATTAACATGATGTGCAGAAAAACTCGAGGTATTAGTTTATTCTTAGTGCAAATTGGTTGTAAAAATACTACTTATTAGTGGAAAAAATGATTATACCTGAATTTGTATTATTGATGAAATTATTTACTGTTTTTTCTAACTTAAACCATTGCTTAAATACACTGTTATTTATTAGAAAAATATTCCCGGATACGATAATGCAATCAATTGTGATATGGCGTAAAATCAGTTGGAAACTTTAAAAATGAAATTGAAAATCTAAAACAAAATAAAGAAATTGATTTTATAATTTACAAAAACAATTAATAACAATAAAGTTATAATAATCCATTCTAAAGATTGTCTTAAAACATGTTTTGAATTCTCCGTAAAAAAGAAAAAGAAAATCATTTTTTGAATGAATACAGTATAGAAATGAATAGAAAAATTCAATGCTTTCGCAAGAACCGCTTCACTTACATTAGTAACACGCGTAATTACACGCACTTGCGCAATAATCTGCATCGAGAATGTAACTTCAGAATTTCCATGATTGATTCGCAACTTTCTCCGATTCACGTACACATGTATGTCTGCTCGCGAGTGCACAAACATTAGATTTCTCATCTTAATGATCGACTTTTCATAAGTGCTCAAGTAATTGTGCGGGAACGCGAGAATATTTAGAGGAGCGTGCAAACGTAGATTTTTTAGCCGAAGGGGCCGGAATAACTATTTCCTGCTTATCTAAAATGCATAAATGTACATATGGGCGCGGAAGTCAATTGAGATTCGCGCCGTGTGTGGTTTGCAATAAATATGGTTGGATTAATCGTATTCTGTTCCTGGGTTTCTAAAAACTGGGAGAAATTATTACATTTGAATAGTGCGCATATCTGAGTATATAGAATGAAACAAAATTTGCGGTTTCATTGAGACTATTGCATCTTTTATTTTCTTGAAATATTCAAATTCTTACAGTTTCTGCTATTCTAATTTTATCCATTCTGAAATTCTACAGCTGTAACTTAAGTTTTAAACAACGCTCATTACAGAGAACATCGTACAAAGTACATTAAAAATAACCCCCAATTAAACCCTGGCAAAAGTCATACATCCGCTAACCTAAAGACAGAAAACAGTTCTCTACTAGAAAACAATGTAGTAATTGACAAAGCACAGCAGGGCGCGTACCCATAATTCAACTTAATACTTACACCCGTGCGAGCGCATATTTCACGCAATAGCGCCGAGGGGTTGAGATACCGCGTGGCGATACATCACCGAGCTATAATTGGTCTAGCTCACAATTACAATGCGATTTAAGCACGTCGTTCCAGGGCAACAGTTGTATGTACGTATGCAAAGTGTAAGGCCCTCGTTCTCGCGATTGACAGCAATGTTATCTTGCACGATTCGTATATAGTTATCCTATATATATATATATACATGTATGATGTGCATACCACGGGCGATTGTCGTAGCAGAAGATGTACAATATATAGGCGTTACATGCGCTAATTATGCTGCATGATTAGTTATCAGTTGTGTAATAATTGTGATTATGGTGTTACGTATTTTCTTAAAAATGACTAATTATTTTTAAATTTTTACGATTTCCTTTTCGTTCCTACTGGAGAATGAACTATTATCATTTTTTATTGTCAAGGATCATACACTTACCTTCATATTCAAATCGGGCCCGTTTAACAGTTTGTAACCAGGTCAACGACATCAACTCGAAAGAAGATACTTTCCGGAGGAGCAAAACGAGGCGCTTCGAGCAAGAAATATGATCGTCGGGCGACATTTCGCTTCTCTCTCTCTTGAAGATTTATCCTGTGCGGACGTTGCAACGGCCAAGCGAAAGGGAAACAGAGATGTTATCCGCTTGTCGCTCGACTGACATATAGGATAAAGTTGAAACGTCAAATGGTGATGGTAATATTTAGGCGTATATTTTAGACGAAGCGGGGTTTCTTGTTTAAAAGTTGAAAAATCATTTTGTAAATTTTCGAGAAGATGAAGTATATGTCAAAAATAAACCTGTAAATAGGTTTAGTTATCGAACCCTTCGTCTGTTTATATTGCATATAGTAAAAATTAAAATTTTGCTAAAAACATTATAGAAATATGTTCTAAGTAGGTCTCAGGAATCAAAATACATTGTTTTTGAAAAATTTCTGAATGGCATAATGTGTGTGTTTTTTAGAAAAAAAATTGCTTTTTATTGACGCACAAGAGTAAAAATTAACCAATTACACTGAAATTCCACAGAAGATATAGTTTTTCAAAAATTTTCAAATTGCTTTTCTCAGAGACTATACTTATTTGATTTATTAACTTATTTCATTTACAATAAGTATGTATATTCAATTCACGCTGTTCTATATATGTAACTGATTTCAGATCCCAGAGCCATTAACCATAAATCCGTCACGGTTCGCCGCATTCAGCTAAGCCACAGTATACGACGGATCATTCATCTCTGCGCAATGCTGCTGTATCTCCCTCGCGATCTCACTCGAATCAAAGGAAAATTAACCGTACGCATATAGTCGAAAAACAAAGGACCGCAGCCTCCCACGCGTACAGCTGAATGACCTTATTTACGCGGCTCTGATTGAAATACATCGGTAAATGGCGCGCAATAAAGTCCACGATAAGATCGCGCGGGAGGAGAGACGAGTGGGCGAGAAAGAGAGAGAATAAGGATCACTGAGGTTCCCAGCTTGAGAACGCGTGGCAACGACGACGACGCTGTCGATTTTGTAAAGATTTGCGGGAAAAGAAAGGGTTTTTGCATGCTGTGTATCTGTGTTGTATTGTCAACAAGGTGAGTAGTCTGTATGCAGAGAGACTTTGGTACTGTTGGAGGATTTGTGTATTTATTTATTTATTCACCAGAGTAAAATTACATGTAGATTGTATCGAGATATACATTGTATAACTGATAAGTAATACAAAATGAACTCATCTCAACTTTTCCCGGTTTATTAAATTTTACAACATCAACGTTTATTTAGAATATACATTTGTATATGGACTCAAAATTTGCATAAGATGAAAAGAAGAAAAACAGATGAAACTCTTAATTAAAAATATTGGAGATTATAGTAACTTCAGAAACTGTAACATTTTCTCGGATGATAAAACCCTATTTTACTATATATCTACAAATAAAGAATTACTTTTTTCACCAGAATCTTCCCTTACTTGAATAATTTACCTACAAGCCATTCACTATATATATATATATATACAATAATTTCAAAATATCAAATCCCTTTCCCACCGCTGCTCCGTCCTCCCCCGATTTTTCCGACCCACATGCGCGCTTTCGATCGTGACGCTACGACGTCTCAATATTCTCTCTCTCTTTCTCTCTTTCGCCCCAAGCAAGAGATTAATCACCGTACGCGCGAGCGTGAGTAACGACGAGGTTCGCTTACTCGAGCTCTCCAGGCTTCGGGCGATATTCGGCTATATTGAGTTATACGCGCGTATTGACTTCTCGCGTGGAATTTTCACCGAGGTGAGAAGAAAAAGGAGAGAGAGAGGAGCAGATCGGAATGGATAAGAATTTTCCTGATGTCGGTGTTATAGTTGGTTTAAATGTTACGGCGATTTTATTGCTTTGGTTTAGTACTGTGACATGTGAAGATCTGTATTTAAAATCGTTACTTGGAAATTATTGCATAAAAGAAAATATAAAAGAAATTGGCTTTAATTACCATTGCATTTTATGAATAAATATTTCGGCAAAATCGCATTGAGTATACAGCTGTAAGAAGGATAAAACTTCTGTATAAATTATATGAGGTAATTGCGCCACTTTTTCAGCCTCACTCTCTATTATATTATTTTCAAATTTGTACTACAAAGCTTCTTCCACAAGGAAACAATAGGTATCTATCATACATAAAATTAATTTGTTATCTCATTCATTCTAAATCTCATTCCTTTTTTCTTCAATCAAAGAAAACAAAAACATCAGATACACAAATAGCCTTCGTAGCAAGGTAATAAACTCAACATCCGTGAAAATTTTAAGCTACGACTAAAAACCATCCAGATACAACTACTTCAATTCCGGCATCCACGAATTAGTATATATTTATATATAATGAACAATTGTCAGTAACACACATGAGCTCTTGTAAAATAATTCTCTCTTTCTCTCCAATTAATTAACAAGCGGCCAGTTTGTAACTGTCTCTCCAACGCAGTGTGTTTTATTAAATCGAGCGCGGGCGTCTACGCTTTTGACAGTGAGATATCATCATTAGGGTACAAAGACTTCATTTGTAAGTCGGCCAGACGGACACACACACACACTGTTTCAGCGAAATGCTCTGCGCTCTCGATTTTCACCTCACAATGTCGACTTATTGTTTGCCTTTAAGTTTCATTGGTTCCTGCGATTATTTTCACTTGAATGTGTATGTGTTTCAATGCGTTTTTTTTTCAATTGAAAACCAGTTCTACGCGAGTAATATAAGCCGACATGGTGAGCAAATTAAAAGCACACACTTCCGTAGATTCGATGTGCCGGAACATTATGTTACTTACGACTAGTGGCCTCACTAATCACCCGTAGTACAATGTTCCATTGTGTCTGTCCACTTCTATATGTACATGCACTTGTCGTGCGGTCATCTTTCATCCGGTGCGAATTTTATCGCGTATCAAGTATTGTCGTACATTTTGTCAAGAGAAAAAAACAAAGAAAGATTTACGTGGCTATGCATATCGGCAACAAAGCACGGGAGCGTCTTTGGGTTTCGATAATTTCTCTTTCACACGGTGATGAGCGAAAGTATGCAGTTTTGGGTTTCACGCTGCTATGCGTGACAGTGTTTCTTAGGTGTAATTGTATCGCATATACGTTGACGATGTCGCAGAGAATCAATAACTTTTTTTATACTTTTATCAGACAATGACAAGAGAACAATACAAGTCGATGTTTTATGTTTTATAAAAAATTTTTACTCACACAAGTATACAAGGTTGTACATCGTAATGTTTAATAAAAAAATCTGTTTACTGAAAAAATACCCGATAGTGTATATTAATAGAATCAAGCTAGTACTAAACTTTCTCGTCTCCTCAGACGCGCTTTCGCGTACTTATCACGCGACGGGTTCTCTCACCTGTCGCGTACATACATATATACACACGCACTGTGTATACTTTATAGGATAAAAGTTTTGGCGCCCAGCGTGACGCCACGCAAGATTTCCCTTGCGGAGAGTAAAGCTACTTCCGCCCTCGTAAAACAATGTTCATCTAATTGCGCGATGCGTATCGCACGATATACCCCTCAGGGGTAGTGTATATATATACGAGAGAGTGAATGAGATAGCAGCTGGCCCACTTTAACGTGCATACTTCGAATCATCGAAAAATTAACGATGAGCGATGCGAGATGGTTATATATATATTCTGTTGTACGATGAAAGTCATCGAGTGGTGAGGGTTTTCAGATACATTGGATGCTGTTTGTATGGGGAAAGCTCTTGGCGGGTATTGTGAAGCTTTTGTAGAAGAGATTATTATTATTATTATTCAGTCCGAAATACTGAAGAAAAGGCAATTTCTATTAGATGCTCTGCTAATGGTATAGAAAAATAACAGCACAATAGCATCAGCTCAGATGCAACGCAACCACCCGTCGTGGTTTCACGATGACGTCGTACAAAACTCCACACGCAACACGTGCACTGTATACTCTTACGACTTTCGTATATGAAAAAAAAAAAAATGAACACTATAACAAGCACACGTGGTCCGGCGATAACATCGTCGTCGTTATCGGGTCTGAACAACTTCATTTAAGGAACGAACGTACACATCAGTGGTGGCTTTGTTTCGATTAGAAAGTGCACGCGGTGCGCTAATTAAATCGCACGCGCAGGGGCGTCAATTTTTTTCTCCCTGTAGTATGTATATATATATATAGCGCGAGTATGATTTATAGTCGACGCTATTGTGTGTTTAGACTTTTGCTGGTGTGCATATACGCATTGTTTATGTGAAAATGTTACTGTTGATTTGAAAGGGCGCCAGGTGGTAATGGCATAGTTTTTAAAGAAAATATTTTCTATCCGTTTTAAATCAGCGAAATTTATTTCTAGCTTGATACAAACAGCTAAGCTACTCTTGAAGAAATTTGTCATATGCAAATTATTCACTGCGATACTTTGCATCTCGTGTTATACCAACTCTCATTTCACCTCTGTCATACTTATAATACACACACATATATTTTTCATTGCACTTTTGGAAAGCAAACAAACGATCATCCAGCAACCTAATAGCACCCATTTACGAGGACTTTTCCACTAGCGAGCGACTCGACGTGCGTCATTACAACTACTTTCCAACGATTTTCTCCTAATCCTCCGGTGTCAACTCTACCATCCATATATCCTTTATGCAAAAATATACCTATATAATCCCTATATATATATATACACATACACTGATATGCTCACGTATGCGTCATCTTCCGGTAAAAGGTCGCCGAGCATGGCCGCCATTAATCAGGATCTGTTTTGCGCGGGGGCATTAATCAGGATCGGCGCGAGATCGGAGATTGGAGACACACCGACGCGATTGATTTACGTTTACAAATGAGCGATACACACGTGCGCATAGCCACGATTGTAAAGAGACTCGTGATGGGAAAATGGACGGGTTATAGAGGTTAGATTAGGGAGGAGGTGGAACTACTGCGTGGGGTATAAGGTATGTATGTCGTGCGAAAATGCTGGAATTTTGAAGTAAGGTTTGAAGAGCTGTTTGCATGATTAATAGCCGTAAAAATGAGATTCAATACTTTAAAAACAATTTTTTTTACATAATTTGTCAAAAAAGTTATATCAATTATGGACACTTTCGTATGATAGTAAATTGCGTTACCGTTAAACCAATAATCATTTTTTGATATATAGATTACATTAGATTGTTATTAGAGGTTAGATGAAGCTGTTCGATGAAGGGTCAAAATTTTTGTTCTTTCTACGGGGATAGAAAATTGTGGTTTGTCAGCAACAGAATGGAGAATTTTGTGGCGAATGTAGTGAAGTTAGAAAAGATGTATTTTAGGATAATTGCCGTCGATGTGGCGTCGAAGGGTTAAATGTTGTTTGTGACGAAAATACGACTTTTACGAACGTTGATACTTGTAGAGTGTTAAAATAGAAGAGGTGTGTAATTAAATTACGGCAAAAATTGAAACGCACGTTATAGTAGCGTTGAATTAACTGCTTTTCTTAATGGCGAAATAAAACCGATTTTTCCCAGTATCCGGAAAGGGCGAACATACTAAGGCCGTGTCATATTTTTATGTGACACTTTATTTAATCATGAAAATACCGTATTATCTATTGTGATTGAAGATTAAATTTTTTTTTTTCAATTGTTTAATCACTTATTTTACGATTTTTCTAATGTCTGAAAATGCAAAATTTTTAATAACATAACTAATTAATTGGAGTAAACCCTTGTAATCATAAATGAAGAACATTTTCTTCTTAGGAGACGTTATATACTTTACAAATCTCGTAAAGATAAGCTGAAAAACGCACATCGTTAACTCCCGCCATCGCCGTAATCACGCCCGCAGTCTGTACACCTATATATATAGCTTTACTACCTTACGCACTATACAATATCCAAAATTTCTTTTTGCCGATCCAGCTGGTTCGGTAAAATTAGACTAACAGGATAATCAAGAAGTAGATCATGAAATATTTTTGTTTAATAAAATAAACTTTTAAAAACATTTATTGTCTCAAACTTAATTTAAAATATAATTTTCATTAATTGACAATTATGGTTTATTAAAATAAACATCTTATTAATTGCTTATGGAAAAAATGTTTTTGAACATATATCAAACTAATAAGTATTTTGTACAATATTGTCGTGATAAGTTTATCATGAATATTTGTGTATGAATGTAGGTTTAAGTTATCTTCGTTTTATATCCTTTTTTCTCTGTCTTATTTCCTGTTCACAGCTAGTGTTCAATTTTAGTATGTTGGGTTAGTTGCTTATTTATTCACAAAATTAAGTTTTTTTCTTTATATATATATACACTAATCTGCTTTGCAGTGATATAGTTTATCTGTTGGGCGCCATATCACTTGATGATGCGCCATTACAACTATTTTGATCATAATCTACGACGATTCCTCATTAGTTTATATACCATTAGCCCATAGTGTTGTCAACTATAGTTAATCCTATACTTTATAATCTTATGTTGAGTAAATTTCGATGAGAATTTAAGGTTTTTTTTATATGATCTTTCTCGTTTCTTTGTAATTCTTTGTAATCCTTAAGTAATTATATTAAATGAAAATATAATTGCTGTAGGCTAGAATTATTATATGTTCAGTATATTTAAATATTGGCGATCCAAATGGTTCAACTAACTTATTGATTGAGTTGATTGACATTATTTTATACTATTTTAATTTGGGTTGAGAAGGAGTGCAATAAAGCTCTTAAAATATCATCTACTAAATAAAAGCGTTGTTGTTTTATTCCATAAAAAATTAATACTTAGGTAGTTGGAACTTTGGATCATCAAAATTTAAAAACTTTAACGTGGCTGCCAGCAAAATCATTACCAAATTATTATATGCAATAATCTGCGGGAATGCTAGTATAAATAATCAATGATGAAATGAATATTTAGAGAGATTAAATGAAACTTTTTTGGATATTAAATAAATAATAGGAAAAAAATGTAAAATTAAATATTTATTAATAAATTTATTTACAAAATTATAAAATTATTTTCTATTTGGCTTAAATAGCTATCTATGATTTATATATACAAGCAATCGATACATTTGTTTTTTAAAACAATTCTCAAAAAGTACTATATTAATAATTAAGTATTAGTATTTTGAATAGACTTCTAAAATCTATATTATTGGTACATATACAAAACTTTTGTAATTATCTTCGTGTAACAGTATCAATAAAAAATATAAAATGAATATCTCGATTGCGATAAATTAAGACTCGTGTTTAATGGTGTAAATTTTGTCTTGACCAGACCAGTGCAATGTCGTACAAATAATCCAGATACTCCTAAAAAGTAAAGATTGTTACAGTGTTTTGAAAATATGAATGTTGTGTTCATTAATTTTACTTACGGGTTGGTTAAGAAAGTCTTTTCGGCAGCTACGAATTGCCTTGACAGCTTGGGGTATATCACATTCGTCGTCAACTGTCATCCTTTGGAACAAAAAAGATGCCGTTAGCCATATCCCGCTCGCTGTTATTCCATTGCTGTAAAAAAATTTGTTTAATTTTATTCTTATCCAAGAATACAAACATGGAAATTTTAATTTAAGTCAATTACCGGCATACTATTACAATAGGACAATTGTCTTTCTTTGGAAAACTTTCGAAAGCTTTCCAGAGCTCTACCAACTCATTGGGATCTGGCAGCGAAGATTCCGGCCACTTTTTGAAGCTCAAAATTTTAACGAACTGTTCCTTAGATGGCTGCTGTCGGTGAATTTTAACAAAGCAAACAAATGTTTGGTTTATTCAGACAAAATGGTCGGTATATATACAGAGAAATAAATTTTTAAAATGCCATTACCTCAGAGCTGTCGACTAGGAAAACTTCTTCTTTGAAGTAGTGCTTAGTATCTGTCGTTGAATTTTCTTGGCGAACGATTTTTAGATACTTTACACTTCCGTATCCTTGATTTTCTGGTACTAACTCACAGTAAGTCTGGAAAGCCGTCAATCATTCAAATTAATGTATAACTATACTTTTTTTCAGATTTTCTAAAATAGTTACTTACAGGATCTGACAAGTTAGGTGATTGTAAGACTAGCACAACCTCGACATTTTTTTCTGCCAACATCCTCCAGAAATCTCCAGACGTCGACGGCATTGGAAGTTGTGTCGCAATGTACTGACGGTCCTTGAACAGATTTCTTATACACGTGGCAGCGATGTAATCACTATCCTCGTCGTTTATTAGTGTTCGTTTTAAGTACAATCTATTTAAACCACCTGAAGCATCATTTTTAATAATGAGATTCTGAATTATAATAATGGAATAAAGTAATTAAGTATAGGTAGTAAATAAAAGAGAAGTACCGGCTGATTCAGGAAACCTATGTTTCATTCTATTTCTGTTCGACAACGACTTTTCTGGCAACGGAGGAGAGCCCAATACCTCGCTCCACCAACTCGTGTCTAAAATTCTGCCCGAGAATATTCATTTATGAAAAATGGAACTATTTTCTTAATAATTTTTCAAATACAATACCTTTGGTAATGCAGTGATGAATTCTTTTTAGCTTCCGTTAACCTCTCTGTTAGAGATTTGTCGCACTCAAAACACGTGTCTTTAGAGTTAAAATACTCCACGAGAACCAAGTGCACGAGCAAATACTGCTCTGTATTATCTACCATGTTCAGTCTCTCTTCTCGCACGGATAATACATTGGCGTACACGTCAACAACCTATTTGAACGTAATATACAGTACAAAGTCAACGCATTAGTAACAAAAGAGTACTTTAATCAACTGATGGCAACATTGTTTCAAATAGGCAGATAGAAATTTAGTATTAATCTTTACTCTTACCTCCTCCGAAAAGGCTCGAGACAGAGACATGTCGAGAACGATGAGGGTACCAGTGCGACCCACGCCAGCGCTGCAATGGACAACAATCGGAGGATCATCATCTCGCCGAGGCATTGGAGAGTGTCGTTGAATCTCCTTTAAAAAGGCGACGATAGATTGTGGGTTTGAGGGCACGCCATGGTCTGGCCAGGCCGTGTAGTGCAGGTGTTCGATCTGAGAGAAAGGATTTTTTATCAATTTCAAAGTTCTCTTATTATTTTTTACTACATTTTACCATTCGTCCCTGTTGATTCTCGCAGGAAATTTGAAAAGTTCGATAGGTGTAGTCGCAGTGGACTTCTTCACTTTCGAATCGAACTGAAATTTTTCCATATAATACTCTTTTGCCAACCAATGATGGCCAGTACTGTTCACATTTAACCTAAAATCATTTTGTATAAATTATGATTGTCTTACATCTTTGATACATAGTTTACTATTTTTATTGAAATACGCATACTTTTCCATTCTCCATCAAGTTAGCCATCATGCAGATGATCTGTACTTTCTCTTGCCAAATCATTCTCCAAAAGTCAATAACTGTATTTGGCTTAGGTCCCTGAGTTGCTATGTATGTTTTCCTCTTACCTCCATAGCCCTTGCGTAATAAAGTTGCTATATACATTTTTTACACTTTTCTAATTTATAAAAATATAATGTTTATTACTTACGGTTATATAACTAGCGTTAATATAATCTGAATACGAGTCGTCGTCTAATTTTTCTAAAATTACTCGCGTATCGTCATCTATGATTTAATTTAATTTTAATATAAGTTATTTACTATTAAAGAAATAATTTTTAAATTAACACATGAACTTACAAGGATATAAATTACCATATCTATTCTTTGGTTTTGTCTCAGTCTGAGATCCATAAGCGTAAGGCTTAGTCAGTCCACATTTGATTGTCTAAATAAAAACGTACGATTGTAAAGCATAATATTTGTTTATTCGTATAATTTCAATACATAACTAAATACTTACTGAGTATTCTTGATTCAGTTGTCCTAATTTGAAGGCACTTTCGAAATATCTCTCGAAGTCTTTTACTTTTACAGGCATCACAAATTCGAGCTTCTTTTCTATTATAAATATATTATTATATGGCATATCTTTCGTATCCATGATTTTTATACTATTTTCCACTTCATCTCTTGAAAAATTTGATTTTTTTCTACTGAAATCGTTCGCCAGTGGCATGTTCTCCTGTCCGTTGACTATTGTTTTATCTTTTATGAAACAACTGGCAAGTCTAGAATGAGTAAAAGAAACATAATCGTCAACTATCTTAAGTTATAAAAGTGAAATTTGTAGGTATTTACTTTTTTCGGTACAGTACGAATAGCAACAATCCCGCTAACAGCGTAACGAAAAGTAAAGGAGTCAGCCATGCCGCATAGTTTTTTGTCAGTTCTCCTATATGGATGGCATCAGTCTTAATTGTTTTGAGAATGCTCATTCCCGGAGAATAGTTTTTTCCATGAAGATGCTTTGGATTTTCAGCCAATACTAAGTGCACTATGTACGACTCCTTTGAGCAAAGTAAATAGTTCTTCGAACCGCCGTACATGTCACCGGCTCCAATTATAAATTCGTTGTTCGCTAATGTTTCAGGTTCCTAGAACAGATTAACAAGTTGTGACGATTGACTAATCTTCTGATTGTTATAAGCTTTATAAATTCAAAATGAGTTTACCATTATCGTAGCAGCTTTCCAAGCCACCTTGTAATATGAAGGACTTTCGGTATCTAAAAATAACTTAACATCTTCATTATTGCTTTCTCCTTCGTCACAGTATCTTGGTCCTTGTACAACTACGACCATCATGCTGCCTTTAATATCATGCTTGACTTCAGGTATCCTGATTCTTATCATCAAGTCATTATTTGTTCTACCGTTCAGTTCCGTTGTGTTAAAGTTGACGATAGTGGGCAGTGTTATTGTCTCCTGTGCCTTGTCTCCAACAGTTTTCCCGAAGGTCACCGCACTTACCGTAATTTCAAATGTCGACGATGGCTGCAGGTTCAGTTGCATACTATACCGAGGCTGGTAGTTAGAGACATTAAAGATGCCAATTATTCGATCCGCTGGATCAACTTTCAGGTTAGTGGTTAAGAGACGGGCTTCTATTATGAATTCCGTTAGTTTTCCACCAGATATTAGAGGATGACTCCATGAAACATTAACTATGGAATGTTCTTTGTGGGCGACGAATACAAGTAGATCTAAAGGTATGGTGGGAGCTAACAGGAGAAAGTTCGTGTTGTTAGGAAATAAAAACACACATCATATGTTAGAAAAAAATCTTACTCATTTCGGTTCTTCTAAGTGGTATAATCACAGGTTTTGAGCCTTCAGTTACATTTATATTGCGAGCCATCACCTATTAAACAGTGTAGTATTCATTTTATGAGAAATTTGCTCATCAAATTTAGATTTAATAATTCTTGATTTAAAATTTAATAGCCATACTTGTAAATTGCAATCACGAATTGGAAATGGAATTGTCATGCACAGTTTGTTGTTTAACGTCCACAAATCGCAAAATTGATTCGCTTTCGCAAATAAACTATTATTTTGGAAACAAGATCTTGATTTGCTGTTAAAAGCTTTAATATCGTAGCCATCTAAGATACCATGTAATGGTGGATATGGTGGTTCCCACCTTAATGTGATAGTTTTGTTTTGAATGTTTACTTCAATAATCTCAACATTGTTCACTGATGGTGGTGCTGTTAAGAAAAAGAATTAGTGTTTATGTTACGACTGAGAACTTGCAGATAACTGAAGAAATGGAGGAAAGCTCAATGAAAAACGGCTCGTAGCGGCATGACTCGAGGGGAATCAAACCATCCATTTTCGCGAATGGTGATCTTTCCGCTGAGCAGCCAATGCTGATACGCCTTTTCAACTTTAATTAAATCGTAGTTCTTTTGCAAAAATATTTGACTTACCTCTAGGAGGCATCGTGAACGTTAAATTGAGATAGATTTTTTTATTTTCCATTTCATCGAAATCTCTTAACACATGCACGCGTACTTCATAAGTTTCAGATCCTTCGAACATAGATTCTTCAAGGGGATAATAAAAATATTTTGTTTTTATTTCAGTAAAGTTTTTGCCTAATTTTTTTACGAACACTTTCGATGCACGAATCGGCCCAGTGATTATTGAGCAATCTTTCGGTAAGTTCCACCAAAGAGTACCGACACTTGTAGAAGTACTGTCATTGCTCATGCGTAAATTGGTATACATTTCAGTGGGAATTTCTTAAAGGAAATTAGATTGATACATGTTTTAATACCATGGATATTAAATATTTCGTGAAATTGATAAAATACTTTTTTGAGCTTACTTATTTCTGTAGTTGCATAGTTCGATACAGTTTTATTTCCTTTATGTTTAGAATTAGATGCATAGACAGTAATTGAATACGTAGTATATGGTTTTAAATTATGGAATGTATAATTAAATGTACTTTGTAAAATATTCTTTTCTATTACTTCTTTATGATATAATTTATTCATAGTGTTTTTTAGTGTATCGTTTGATGTCTGATAACTATCTTTACAGCCGAGGAACTCATGTGTCTGAAATTTTTTATAAATAAATGCATTAAGTTTATAAATTACCAACAAATATAATTTAAAACTAGGCAGGTTATAGTCACCTCAATTTCTAAAGTGTAATTTACAATTTTCCCATATGGTTTTTCTGGAGACATCCATATAAAGTTAATCTGATCAGAAGTGCTGGACATGGCTTGCAAAGATCTTACCGGCGAAGGGACTATAAAAATAATTAATTGTTTTTATCAAATTTTGTTAAATTTTATTTTATTATATAGATAACTACCTCCTTCTGTAGTTTTTACCATTCTGTTGTTTACGATAATTAATTTTTGAGATTTAATAACGAGTTTATATTCTGTGTAAGGAATAAGATCTGTGAATAGTTTTGGAAAATAAGTTATATTATTAAATACCACATCTTCAACACTGAATAATTGTACATGATACCAAGTGTATGGACACGAATCATTTATTTGTGGATCCACTTGATTCTCTAAGATTATACTCGTCTCATTGCTATTTGTTACGAAATTCAATCCTGTCGATTCTGAAACGTTAAAAATAGTGTTGCTCACCTCATGGTCAGCTAATGTAACAGTTATTAGTTTAATATTATTATTGTACCTGTACACGGTGTAGTGAAATTTTTCGTTTCCCCTCTCAATATTCTATTTCCTACATGAAGTAATACAACTGCTTGATATTTTGTACCAGGGCGCATACTTTCATTAACTATCTGGGTGACGAATGTATCGTTATATATTGGTATACTCTCGCTCACATAGTAAGGACTCGATGAATTTTCCTAAAAGTATACGATATAACTACTTTAAAATACTAAATTTTGAGTATTTTATTTTTAATGTAAACGCTGTTCTTACCCAAATTTCAAATGTGACATTTGTTGGTATTATTTTGTATTCGTTTATTGTATTTATCTCTAAATGAACTCGTATAGTTGTTGGATTTATGATGACAACACTGGGTGCTGGTGATGATTTAACTCCTGAAATTTAGAAAGTAAAGTTACAGTAGTAGTATTTGATTAATAACGTTATTATCAGTAGTTAGCAATTACCATTTTGGCAATACGGTGGTATGTAAAACACGTTATCCTCACTTTCACAACCGTGCGTACATTGTCCAGTCACGAAGTTACACAAGCCATGAGCACAGTGACCGCACTTGCGTTTGCACTCAAAACCATACATGGAAATGGGACAGTCTGACGATAATCAAAAGAATCCATGTAATTATTGCCGATCCCAATTGAAATAGTAATACTTACTTTCACTGCACGTAGGCATCATAAAACCTTGGGCGCACGAACACCCGGATTCGTCACAAGCCATTAACTTCCTGCAGTCGTTGTTTTCCCAAAAAAGCTTGGAGCAGGTCACGGAGCACGAAGATCCGACTTTGCCTTCAGGACACAGAAGCTTATTTTCTGTAAAGACAGCGAGTGCTATAATGTTTAAAGAATAATCCATTTTTTAATTATTTATGAAATGTAAGTGTATATAACCTGCTTTTACAGATGATATTCTGCGATCAGTTGAATTGAGAACTGTTGAGCTGGTATCAGGCGATATCTTCTGGCAAGTAATGTTTGGCCAAAAATAAATAGAGGCGGTGGAATCTTGGGGTGCTTTTATTTTTGTTACTTTTAACGTGCCTAAGAAAGAAACAAAGTTAGATGAACAACGAGAATGAAATATCAAAAAAGCAAATTACAATATAACTAAATATTTATAACTATCTATATCTGAGCTATGATAGACTCACCGTTCCGACAGCGTCGGACATTGGAGATGGCCCAATAAGTATTACTCGTGGCATTTGCCGTAAGGGTGGTGAACCGCAATTGCACCGGTTGATTCTGGAGCATCTCATCCGGTATACGTCTACTGATCCTTTTATTCCTCCAAATCGGTAATCCATGCCAAGTGCTCCAGTCTTTGTTGGTGATAGTACCTGCAATCCTACTTTGGCCGTTACGATCGATGAAGTCAACTGCCAGTGTGCACTTGTGACAGAGATTGAGCGACATCTCGACACAAATGTTGCCTTCTTCCGAAGCGGGTACAATGCTCGGACTGAATAGTTTCGCCTGTGTTACGTTTGTTAAAGAGAAACCATCTGGAAGTATTATAAATTCTTCAGATATTATTACAATTCAGTAATTATAAGAATAATGTGTGAACATACATATGTGAAATTTCATCAACATATTTACTGGGCTTCTAGCGAAGAGAACGTACTCCTCGACTCCTCCTACGTTTCTGTATTGTCCCTGAAAGTTGCTCATTTTCTTGGGCACTTGATAATTCAAAAGAATTCCGTTTACGTCATATACCGATAATGATATTTGCTTTGTGAAATCCCATTTTATTGTAAATGTTCTCCACTCTGTCGATGACAGAACTGTAGCCTGGAGTTTATAAAAAATATTTTTCTTAATCTAAATCTACAATAGTATCAACATCTACGAAAGATATTTATATATTCTACGCAGGTTATCACAATTGCTGTTTGACACAAGTTACTTATTATCAGTTATTACATTTAATTCTAAAAGTAAGGGTACAAAGTTAATTCTTACATTAGCAGCATCGAGTTTCTTTAAGCAATCACCACTAGGAAATTTCGAGGCTGGGTCGGGTATGCCATTTTCGCACTTTCTTATGACTGATTGCTTATTAGCCCAACCACCTAGAATCACGTAGAAGCAAAAGCTGCTCACGTTATAGCCGTTGCAGATGGCGAAGTGAGCATCCGTGCTACCGCGAATGGAGACGGACAGGCTACCTTCACTCAAAATTGTCGTAATAGCTTTAAAGCGATTTGTCATCTTTTCTTCTTGGAAATCTACAAGGTAATACAAATTTAAAGTTAAAAGTTTTGTAATTATTGAGAGCACAATATTAATAGAATAAAATTAATTAAATAATAATTCATTTTCTTACCTTCCCAACGGTTATCGAAAACTGGTGCCATTGGTTTTATTAGACTCGTCGCGAAACTCCAGTGATTGTCAACTCTTTTCCAATAATTGGAACAATCACTGGTAGCACTGAGCTGGCAGGTAAAGTTTTCAGTCGATGAGTACACGTAGTTGTCATGAGGTAGGACTACTATACAAATAAAAGATTTAGATTAGCTTACCATTAATTATTATAAATATTATGAAGAAATTCATAAAAATTGAGGATCTATCGAACATTCCTGTAAGTAATGTTTAATCCAAATTATTTGAGTTCTCGATGGAAGAGATTGACTATTTATTCCTTTCGCGGGATTCCCTTCTATTCTCATTATGATTTAAAGACGCTAAGGGTTGGGATAATATATAGACGTATAGGAATTCAATCTCTTGTAACGAAAACTCTTATAATTTTGATGGCGCATCACTTACCACGCTTATAGTAACACAATATACTATTAGCAAATAGTTAAGCTATCATGTAGAGAAAGGTTCGAAGTTTGTTTTTGAACATTAGAGAATTGAAAAGTGCTTGCCATAAGGTTTTTCGATCTGGTGCGGCGTTGCGAGCTTTGGATCTATCCAATCGAGATTTTCATTCCATGTCAGAGCGCTGCCAATATCGTCGGTAATGCAAAACATGTCCCTTGTCCGGTGATTACTGTACATGAAGTATCCCGTTATGTATTCCGGGCCATTGAGTATCATAAATTCTCCGCCGACGAGGCATATCGTGAGTTTTGACAGTAGCAACCAAAATATCCATTGATATATTCTCTTCATTTCACTATTCCCATTATTTGGAATAAAAAAATATATTGTAAAATAACTTATTTGATAAACAATCGCTTATTTTTTCTAAAAGAAGCTTAGTGATAGTAAAAATAATGTGTGTACGTGCGTGTATGGGAAGATCTCGAAATTATTCGACTTATTTTGATCGGACAAGAGAACTTATTCTTTTTGTTTTCATTTCTTTACTTCGAAAAAATATTTCTTTTTCATTTGATTTTTTGTTTTATAGTGATTTTTAAATTGTTTTTATACTTGCAGTTAAAAATGAAATTCCCTGCAAATTGAAAATGTTTTTCGCGAATAAGTTATATTTAAAAAGATAAAGATTTTAAATCTGTTACATTTGCCAATGTTATTATTTTTTTAGCATTAAAAATATGTATTAATACACAAAAGTGCTACGTTCATTTGTATTTATCGTGTGTAAACTCAATTTCTTAAACTTGTGAAGCTGCTTTTGTTTGTTATACAGGAAAAAATAGCACAAAGGCGAATTGAACAATGTATGAACAAACGCAGCGTTCGAGTCTAGAGGAATTGGGCAATGACAATGTGATTTTTGTCTTAATATCTGAAAAATCAATACGTACTATGTAATTTCATACAATGGATGAAAAAGCTTGAGATTTAAATTCGACGAGAAATTAAATACAGGACATTTCTGGGGTCAACAGTAGTACGGTTTCATGATAGAGCAATGGAAGCTCCTTATCGGAAAGGAAGAGCCGAGGACTCACTTATAGCCGCTACCGAGATAATAATATGTTCGTTTTTGCAACGAAGTTGTAAGTTAATTTTGAAACTGTGTTACGTCTCTTTTTTACTTTTTAAATCTATAAGCATCCCAGTAAAAAAATTATTTTTAGAGCTGAAAATATTCTTTTTAACGACTGATTATAATTGATCTTATTTAGGATTTACACTTGCCATAACGCGGACTCTTTACTATGAGTCGCTCGTCCACGTGAATGATATATTACATGCACTTGCTTTATTGTATAATATATGCCTTCAGAGCATTTCCACGCTCTTTAATATTCGTATGTTTAGAAATTCGATTTTCAAGATAAATGTCAAACAACGTGTGGATTAGAAATAAATTAATAAGTTTTCTAAATGTACGAATTTTCCTGTTATCCACTTTTTTACAATAGGTCAATGTTATCGAGAAAGCATAGATACATATCGATTTAACTTGCTGAGCGGTTGTTATACTTATTTCACTGTTTTGAAAGAGTCGATTGGCGATAATACAGATTGCATGCGCGTCTGTACTCTGACACACACAGAGCAGTAACTGTCATGCATGACGGCACTCCCCGTGCGTATAAATAAAGATGCATTCGATTTTTTTGACGTGCATGAAATTTCGATTAGAAATTATGATTCATTATAATTAATTTAGCCTGATTCAGAGCTATTTTTATTTGCATTTATCGCGTATAATAAGAATGCATTTCTTAAGCTCGCGTAGTTCCTTTCGTGCGTTATATAAAGAAACAAATAGCATAAAAGGGCCTTTGAAATTCTCTTGCGAACATGACACTATTCGACATTTCCGTGCTTCTAACCTTAAAAAATCGAAGATTTTTCAAAGTGCTTGGCCGCCATTCGCCGTGGATAAATAATCCTTGTCGCGTCTTGATTTGCAGAGGCGGAGGAACGAAACTTTTCCCTTTCTGCGCTTTATCGCGCCTCTCCTCCGCTTGATTCATTTCCCCGTCAATACGCTGTGCCGGTGCGCAGATGCGCGTTTATGATATAGCCTCGATGTCCTTATTTACGGCTCGATATCATTATTTTATTGTTCACCGCGCGGACTTTATAGTTTGGCCGTTGTATAAAGACGTGAAAGTCGAAACGGACCTTTTCCTCGTGTGAAATCGAAATAAAAGATGCATTTAGTAAGATGTTATGTGTGTGATTTACAGAAAGTTTCTGTGCATTTTTGTTACAAATATAACGTTGCTGTTCTTAAAAATAATGGTAAAGTGAGACAAAATGTCAGAAATACACATCAAGCGAACCCTCGTCCGACGTAAGTCGTTCCTTCAAAAACATATTTTACATTGCGACGAGCCACTCAAAATGCTAATAAAGAACCGCACCGCGAAACAAAGACGCATTCGAGATTTTTTTCTTCAGGCAGTCTGCAAAACGAATGCGTATACATGTCGACGTAGAGATAAGACAGTGAATAGTGGATACCAATTTGCTTTTCCAGCAACTTTTTGTGTTGACTTTTTATCAAATGTTTCGAGCTGATCTACATCAATATTTCATAGCATGTAGTGGGGATATAACAGCGATTTAATTATTTGAAATCAATCCTCTATCATATTGCCTGACAAGGATATTAATGATAAACTGAAATTCACTTAAAGCTCAACTCTGAAATTCCCAATAGGATCGTCTATTTCTAAGATGACCTTTAAATAATATTGAAAATCATCTCCAATATCGAGTTCAAGATCATTTTCAGTTTTCTACAATTTTTATACTGGAGGAAGACACTGTCACGTATCATGATCATGGCCTTGTCATATTTATCAAAGTTCAGGATCAGGTCGTCTTAATTTTAAACATACTTTAATTCTAATCAAAATAGGCTTTAACATCAAAAACACATTATCTAATGATCGCCAAAGTTGCTATAGATTTCCCGCGGTTGTATCCACCAAAGTACTAATCGAGTCCAACGCTACTGATTAACTTCGGTGATTAGGAGAGGAGTAGTTCAATACCCCTCAAAAGTGCCGGTTTATTGATAAACTTTAAAAACAAAAACAGTAAACTACTAAAAAATAGATGTATCTTAACTCTTTGAAAGTATAGTAACCCACGTTCCACCTCGATTTTTTTTAATTTTGGCATATTTAATTAGTTGTTAACGTATTCAAATTTAGGTTTTTGCACTTTCCAGTTACTTTAGTGATGAGACAATATAAAAATACAGTTTAATACACATAATTGTTTATAATATAATATTTATAAATAGACAAACATTACAATAACACGTTTTTTTTTCGAAAAAAATTATGCTTCAAAGGGTTAATAAGGGATGAACTAACTATAAAACGATAAACTTTCATCAATATAAATTAGGACAAGGATATTTCAACAATGTCATCGCTCAAATCCTCCCATATGATTTATAATTATGCATCTGAAAATCCCTTCAACTCTATCTACGCTGATATTTATCACTACCTTTACACACTTCTCTCGACCATCACCACGAAATAGTCAAGACCAGCAGAGGTAACCTTGAAAGAACACGGTTGAAACAAAGCGTTCGGAGAAAGTCAGTGTTACACCGGGAGAATCGGTACATATAGGTCTGCACACCTTAGGGAGATTGATGGGCGAGACGAAAATGGATGGGAAGAGTAGTGGACTGAAAGTAATAACGATTTCGATCGCATAAATCAGTTCGCGGCTTCTACAATGCCCACTTTTCTGAACCGACAACGCTGAGATAGAATTGTTCGCCGATGGATATTGGCGCCGGTTTAAGGATAGTCGAGGAATACCCAGAAGTAAAAAAGCATTTCTGCCGTTGTACATTGCAGGGGCAACCAAGATTTGCGTAAAATCGGTATAATAATAAAGTGTCTTTTTTCTCGATATGGTCTCCCGCTGGATGTAATTGATTCTACTTCATTTCATGCAAGAGCTTTTGATTCTTCCAAGTGAACGCATTAGTGTTAAAAAATAGTATTTACGGGACATGGACGTGCACCGAGCGGTTCTTGTATTTTATTCTCCTCCTCCTCTTTTACAGACTACTTATTTAAAAAAATCAATTTTATTTCACAAAAAAGTTCGCTTGTTGAAAAGCTCACGACGTTACAGAAAGAATCGCTGATAAATGAGTTAGGAAAATAAGATCTTCATCATAGTAAAGTGAACTAAAAGCATTTCCTATCAAATCTAATTAAAATGATCTTAAAGAAAAAATGTAGCATCTATAGAAGATTGAAAATAAATCAGTTACTGTCATGACTCATTGAATGACTGATTGATAAATTACATTGTTAGAAAATTTCCACATAATATAGATATATTGTGTTTACATTTTTCGTTTCCAAATGTATACACATTGTATACCTATATATATATGGAAGTTTTCTGACAGTGTAGTTATTATTGGCTAACAATCATCTTCACAATTATTCAAATTTTTATTAAAAAGCTTAATCGTATGTCTGTCTAAGTGAACAACTTTTGAGTTGTAACTATTTCAATTGTTGAATATAGCCTTAACAAATTCTTCCAGCATCAATGTTAGACATCCATATACCAAACCAACCATCATTACCTTTACCTTGACTGTCCCAGGCGATACAGTCAGTAGCAGCCTTTGCAAATTAGCTTCGTGTCATCCCAGCCTCTCTCTCTCTTTTTCTTCTCCTTCTACTTGTCTCTCTTTCCCTCTCTCTGTTCCGTCAAAATCGTATTTTCAGTTGTCTCACTTACTCTTATGCACTTACGCGCACCCTTCACCGGTACACGAGCACCTATATAAACACATAAAAACACACCCACACACACATACACGTGTACATCCAGCACTTTCGCGGCGTGTAACGAAGTGACGAATCGGAGAAACTCACGGCTCGACCAGCGAAAAACGAGTAAGTAGCAGAGCAGAGAGAAAGAATGGGAGACGAGTAAGCGCCAAGCGAGAAAGCCGCCCCTCTCCTCTTTATAGACTCGTCGAGCTGATTGTATGGGCAGTGTGTGATGCTTGTATATAGCGGTCTTACGATACTTGATTAAACGATGTTATTATTGTAGTGAAAAACACGTGGGATGGAGATTATTGTTTTGCTAGTCGACGATCTGAGAAACTTTAGGTAACTTTTGATACAATAATTAAACATTGAATGGTTCCTTTCAATAATTCCAATCGGTTTTAGACTGTGAGCTGTGGTATCATTAATTGACGTCGATTAATTTCGCTGCAATTAACGAGACAAAGCGAGCGCAGAATATATAAGAAATAATTAATAACGAATTCTATTATTGTACTACCATGTTGATTGATACTGTAATTTTTTTTTTAGATCCCTCGTGTGTTTGGAATCTTAAGCACTTGAGTTATTGAAAAATAATTTAAAATTATCACGCTGCGCATAAAGACGCAAACTATAACACACACTCACAGCCACCCTTTGTGGTAGAATAAGTAATACAACTGCCCTTAACCGTTGCACAATAGTCCAGAAAATTCTATCATAAACTGTGCCGTTTGCGGATGCGCGCCCGCGGTATTATCATGCGTGACTGGTCGGCGTGTGCGCGGAATGAATAATATACCGGACGTACGCGCCCGGCGCCGATAACTGGATCGCCGACGCGATGCTTTGGAATTCTATTCTGTCCGACGATTAGAGGTTTATTGATCTTTCCCGGTTTGTGGAGAGGATGGTTTATCAAGTATACATCTTTTCGGGGATCTAAAGAAGTTTTGAGCGTCTTTACGAGTGAAGGTTTGAACTTGAATTATTTGTTAATTAATTCTAGGGATTGTAGGTTGTAAAATTGTGTAATTGTACAATTTTTAAGTAAAATTTTATTAAAACATTAATATTGGTTGATTTTAGTTTGACAGGGTTATAGACTAACATTTCGTAAAATACTTTTATAATATTTAGTCCAAGTTTATTTAATTTGAGTTTTTTTTGTAATTAGTACTGCTATTCTTCAGAATAATCGGTAAAACATTTATGAATAAGAAATTTATTAAAATTCACAAATATGTTTGACATAAATTTATAGATTTCATTAAATGGTTATATAATTAATTTATTAATGATTCAAATGATATGGAATATGAAATTTTCTAATCTGCCATGAATCGATCATATAACCGTCTTTTCGCTAATTTTCTTCATTATTGAATAACATCGAAAACAGTTCGTTGAGTAATAGTGACTTAAAATCAGTGGCCTTGAATAAATTATTAGTTTTTGCAGCGTTAATGATTGAACCCACGTTCAACAATATGACATTTACGTTTTCTTCATTAGAGCCATCGAATGGTGTCAGAGTACAGTATATTATGTGATTGGAATTTCTATTGCTCGTACGATTAATGTCAGTCAATGAATTCATAACATAAAGTTACTATTATTTTTATGTATATAAATGTAGTCCATAGTATCAAACGGTTTTAGTCATCATTTATTCAAATTTTCGTTAGAAAAAAATCATTTTTATTATTTATTAAACAAACTTTGGTGACATATTTACTAATAAAACAACAGCCGTATAATATATACACATACGTATTTTTATGAAAATGGTTAGACTATACATATTTATAATAAATTTAATGTAATTTAAAATTCATAATATCACAACCAAACGAATCGATGTCAATAACCATATAAAGCAGTAACGTATCGAGATCAAGTTAAACAGATACCATTAAAAAAATCTTACTCATGTTCCCGGACGAAAAAAAAATCCTCTCGAAATCGTCGATAAATTAGACATCAGCTTTAGCTCAGTGTGCATGAGACAGAATTAGAGCAATAGTGCGAGAGATAAACTCTCGTCCTCGCACGCGTTGTCGAGTACAAATGGCCAAGAGCGAAGCAAAGACACGGAAAGAAAATAGAGTGTGTACTCGATCTTTACCTACTTACATGGCTGTATTTCGTTCTTAACAATTGCGAGATTCAGATTGGCCGCGCTGCAGTATATACATGACGCGCACGCGCGTGGGTGTGAGAGCTTTTGCTGTGGTAGATGCGGAGTATCGGGATGGTTCCTTCATTGCCGACGCAAGCTTTAATATATGATGTGGTTGAGGAAATATTTTTATTTGTTTAATAAGTTTTGTTTTAGAAAATTGTAGCGCCAAGTCTTATGCGATCTTATCTTATCTATAAAAAAAAGTTAAAATTACCTATGAAATGCTAACATATACTCAAATTTTCAGAAATTATAGAAAACATTTACTAATAGATAAAACATCATTTTTCTAACAACTTTGCTTTGTTTCGCTAAATTAATTTTTTACACGAGGTATTTCTGTAAATAAGATTATTTTTTAAACATATAAGCTGTAATTTAGGTATCATCAGGTTATTTAAATATTTTTTTTAATAAAAACAATATAACAAATAAAAAGAATGTTATTATTATCATACAAATAATTATATTTCTTGTTAAAATGTCTTAAACGATGTTATAAATGCTATAATTTTCATTTAATGATACACAATTTCGTCATTTTCAGAGTATTATACCTATATCAGAGGGTAATATACGTTAAGCGACTTACTCTAGTAGCTATTTTAAGATTCAGACGAACAGTTGTGAAAAATATCGCTTTAAATTCTAAACAAAGGCATAGATACATATATGTACTTTTTATCAATATATTCGTTACCGTCCCAAGACGAGGAGTACGCTAGAGTTTCAAAAATAAGATCGAATGAGTCGAGGTCCCATGGTGTAATGGTTAGCACTCTGGACTTTGAATCCAGCGATCCGAGTTCAAATCTCGGTGGGACCTGTATTTTTCGTTTTTTTTTTTAATTTTTAAAAGGAAATTTGTCACACTAATAATTCTTGTATTATTTTGTTTTGTCTATATTATTATTGTTTAATAATTTTATATTAACAAAGTTCATTAAATAACATTATTTTTGTATATTTCGATAATGTATATGGCATATTCATAGTATACAATATTTATAACATTATATCAATATTAATTATACCTAAATATATAATTTATATTTATTGTTAAATTATAAAAATTTAAAATTAAATTTATTTTTGCAAGAGTTAATGACTATCGCACGACTATCTCACGCTGCTCTTAAACTACCTCGACTCTCTGCAAACATTATCATTTTCTCTCTCTCGCACACACATATATACGCAAAGTAGAAACAAATAACAAATGATAAATGTGATTCACTACTTATCACATTCTTTTATTTTATCTAGTTCCAAAAGAACTGGTGCATCATTTTAAGTCAAAATATGCATGTTATAAAAATTTAGAATATTTCTCTAATGATACATAGTTAGAAAAATTATAAAACTGGTTGGACTTCGTTACAGAATTTAAATTATTAAGATTAGACAATTAATATTTTTTATCTTGCATGGAAAAGATAAACGCTAATTAGGTTGAGTTTTCAAGGACTTAAAAATCAAGAAGTATAAAACGTAATTAAATTGTTCCTCGTAGATAGACATAATAAAGCTGAAATAATCTTTGAAAATGAAATGATTTGCAATTTATGAGGACTGTTTAAAAATAAAATAATAGGATTTAAATTGTTGTTATAAGTTCAAAATTCTATATTTATGATTTGAAAATTTATAAAAATGTATTAAAATGCTTCTTTCAAATAATACATATCTTTTTAACTAATATAACGTACTTTTAAAAATAAAAATATAATAATTTTAATTTTTCATAAACTATGCATTCCAAAAAGTGACTTACCTCAGTTATTAAATACTTATTTGCACGTATTGATCGGTTCGCGTTAGCTACTGCTTTAATATGGACATCATGTCTATAGATGTGTTATACTAAAATTGTCAATTAGTCAATTGTAATAATTGGTTATTATAAACAAGAAATTAATAAAATAGTAGAATTAATATATAAAAGAAAAATTGTGAAAATTGAATACTTGTTACAATGAAACGATTAATTTTACAAATATCTTTTGTTAGATATGCTTATATTTTTGTTTTATAGTAATTGTTTACAAATAAAAAAACTCATAAATCGTTTGAAATTTTGAAAAATTTGCAAATTTGATTAGCAAACGCCAATTACATAATCGTAATAATTAATAAAAATAAAAAAAAAAAAATAAAAATAAAAAAAAAAAAAAAAGGTTTTTAATAAATTTAATTATTTTTTAGAATATAAACATTAAAATGAAAGAAACTACTTCCGGTAAACTGGCGATTCAAAAATAGTGAAAGAAGCTTCAAGGTCCCATGGTGTAATGGTTAGCACTCTGGACTCTGAATCCAGCGATCCGAGTTCAAATCTCGGTGGGACCTTCTTTTTTTTCTTTTTCTTTCTGTACTTTACGTAAAGGTTATTCGAACAACATTATAGAAATAAGTATTTATTTTAGATATAATAATAGATATTTTAGCAAAAAATAATAATTTCTTATATCAAAAGTTATAAACAGTTATTGAATATCCATATACATATTGTAAATCACTTAAATAATATTAAAATTTTTATTTATTTTATATACTATTATTAAATTATAGATCTATTATCAATAATTTATCATTCAATAGAATTCGTCTACGAGTTTCGTTGCAAGACATCTATAATAGTAAAGTGTAGGCAATATGAGCCGATAGTATACAACTAACAATATAACTTCCAAAAGTACTTGGAAAGATTAAAATAAATATTTGTCTCATATTAATTTTATCAGTGTGTACGCGCACATAACTGTAATAATTAGGATGATTTTAATTTAATCATTACCGTAAAACTTCATCGACACCCCTTACTACTCACACCCACCGAAAAGCCTTACCTAAATAAACCCGTCGCTTGCTCCAGTTCGCAGGGGGCGCCGTTTATCTCTCGCGCATTCCACCCACGAATTACGAAGCGCTCGCGTGCTATATTCCTTTCACTGCATGGCACTCGGTTCGCGGGCAGGAACAATAAATTCGTGAGATATCGAGAGCGTGCGTCCTTTCTCTATTCGCAACAGGAACAGCATTTACGAGGCCCGATCGATCCAGCGAGTCAGGGCACTTTTTTTTTTTAGAAAGGGAGAATTTACAGAGGGATTTCGCGTTTTTTATGGGGTTTGACAGATTTGACAATGATTGAGTGGGATTGTAAAGATGATGGGCAAGAAAGAAAATTTTATAAGTCATAAATGTTTTCCAATATTGAGAAAGAGTTTTTTTTATTTCTGCTTAGAGGAAATGTTTGTAGTGGTATGCACTTATGACCACCAAAAATTACGATATTTAAAAGCATATGCATAGCGTTATATATATTCTCGACGTTCAAGTATTTTCAGAGGAGTCTATAATTGTGTGAGGAGAGACGGAAACTTGTGGATTGTGGTTATCAGTTAAGTGCTTCCGCCATTCGTGATCACCACCAGACCATTTTTTTTGGAAATTTTTAACAATAGATATTGCTTAAACTATTACGGAGGGCCTGAAAAAGTGCTTTATTTTCACAGATATTTTGTTCAAATTCAATTAAAAAAATAAAATTTGGCATCAGTAAGGTAGGCTTCTACTCTGTCATCCTGTAGAGTTTCAAATCGATATTCCAGGTAAGGTAAGATATTCCAGGTTGGTAAGGTAGGTTTCTATGCTTCAGCTTCACATCTTATTTGAAATCTGTGTAATTTTCTCACGTAGACGTCAGATTCCTGTATTACCGATATTTCGATTTTAATTATATCTTCAAAGGTAAACTTGTTTGATAAAAAACTAACAGTTGTTTTTCCTTTCTTTCAATGAATATAATATCTGGAAATAAAATTAATTAAATATAAACGTTTTTCAATATAAGATTGCCATGTAAGTCTCCTTTTCTTTCCAGATATTAATATTTATAGTGAAAGAAAGTGGGGATCACTGTTTGCTTGTTATTTATTCTTTGAAAAAATAATTAAAAACATGATGTCGGTATGTAGGAACAATGTCGGTATTCAACGTTATTAATTATCATGAAACGTTCTGTACTCTGCCGATTTGTTTTTCTAATATCTAAAACCAACACTCCCACTATTACTTTTGCCTCATCTAATCTCACAATTCCATCCTGCAATACAAACCGCATCGTCGTGCGCATATATACGCATATAAAGGCACTCCATTGCACACGAGACAATAGATGCCCGGGGCAGTCGAATAATGCTTTCCCGCCGACATCGCTTTCCTATAGATGACTATAGTGCGGCTTATCTCATCGCGTCTTAGGAGCGATTTCGCACGCTAGTATATAGACGAAAATTCGAATTCCGATAGCAGCTTAAGTGGCGTTTATTGTAGCTATACGCGTGCTTAGAAGGTTTTGTCTGTTGCAGACGGGAATCTTTTTTACTTTTTTCGTCTCTAAGATGGGATTCGCCTATGATGGTTTTAGGATAATATTTTATAGCTGACGTGGAGAGTACGTGGATGTTACATTGAGAGGAATATACGAAGTATATAGATTTAAAAATAATGGTCAATAGATTGTAATAATTACTGTAACATTTTTAAAGCAAAATTTTATATAACTTTCACCAAAAACTCTCGAAATTAAGTATGTCCTCCTGACGAACCCACCAGATAGCATCGAGGGCGAAATATATATAATTTTTATCTATGAATATTTTTTCAATTTATTAAATTCTCTGAGGATTGACGAAACTTATTGAGAGATAAAAAGTTGTTTTACTCCTACCCGGAACTGAGAATTGAGAAATTTTGATCGTAAAGCATTGGACAGCAGGTCCGGTATAATCAAACACCTAAACTGCCAAAAATAATTTCAGAATCTAAACAAAGTAAACATGTAAAAATCTATGCTCGATACAAACGTAAATCATCTTAACTAACTGCGCTACTGACGCAGTTTAATAACATCGTAATAAATTCCACAGACGTCGCGTATATGCACACACGTATGTGCGCACGCGCATACTGCAGTTTCAAGACCCGTGTGACCCACAATACAACGTTTTCCATTTTCCCATGAAACGCTCGAGAAAATTGGGCTGTCTTACTCGCTCTCCGTTTACAACTTTTGTAAGCGCTCTCGTAGATGAAAGTTCCGCGTCAATTAACCTTCCTCACCTCGGTGCCTCGCCGTTTCGACAGAGAGAAAAATATTGTTGCACCGTGCGGCGCATCTGCGCAAATTGAGCGTCGGCTCGAAGACAACACCCTTTTTTAACATTGTATTAATCGTAAATAGAAAAAAATTTTCTTTTATAATTCTTATATAATTGATAACTAACAAACTTTTAATATCACAAATTTGTTACTTTCGTTCTGTAACAAATTTCCTCGTGACTTATCCCATATGCAGCTTCTTAATTAATATTCAAATAAATCTCAACCTTAAAATCAGCTCCATTCCTTATAGGTAACGAACAACATGCAACACTTCTTGACATTCAATCCATTTTTCGCAATTTATATTCACGCCGAGAAACAAAAAACACGTGTCACTCTTAAGTATATCGCATACCCGCATTATCGCGCGCAATAAATCGCAGACCCCGAAAATTCCGCGGATGGGTCCGCTACGGTGGTGACGTCGCGCGCGAGTAACTCATGGAATTTCGGAGATTCGAAAGTGATTGTGACTTTTATTCTTTTTAGGGTTGCAGCGTAATTTCGTGGGTTTGAATAGAGTTTTAAAAGTCGCGAGTCTTTCTTTTTTTTTTATTTCAAAGAAAATGAGTCTCCTCTAATAATTGAATTTAGTATAAGGTAATATTATATAAAATTAAACGTCGTAGAAATTATTTTAAGTCTATTATGTTAACTGTTTTTACTTTTAATGTACATGCACCACTATTATCAAAACTATAATTTAAAATAATTTTCAAAACTTATAACCAATCAAATGGTATTGCTTTTCAATCAGTACTATATGAAAATCACTCCTCGCCTCATTGCATCTCCACTTAAACTCTATTATTATACTCGTGTCTATGGTGGAATCTGCTCTATCGATCCAGGAAGCAACAACTCGCGACTACGCCAATTAATCCTAATTTTCGTCGGGGAATCCGAAATGTCTGACTTTCCCGCGCGTCGACGCGAATGAAGTCGTCGCGATTAATTGAGCGCCGTGTAGGTATTGCAGTTGCGTAAGCGTCCGATCGATTCATTGATTGAGAATCGCATCACGATGCGCAGAGAAGTGTATGTGTTATGAATCGATTTATCATTATATTGTAAATACGTGCCGTTGCTCGTCGCCGACGAAAGTATCCAACTTTTGTTACATATATAGGGATGTAATAATATATGTGCAATGGTAGGTTTGATGAGGTTTCTATGAGTTACGAACGGTTGTTTTGCAATAATTATTTTATTATAGATATCAGAATAACTCTTGTAAAATAATTATTGTTCTTCATTACATTTTTCTATATCATCAATAAATAATGTTTCCTCGTTACTTACACTGCGATTGTCTTTGCTTTTTATACTGAAGTATACCGGGTAAAGTATATCTTTAAATCACTAATTTTCACGACAACACGTGACGAATTTCTCTACAATTGGCCTAATGGGAGCTTAAGCGTGAAATACGTCTTCTTTGTAACCTCCTGATTGAATTAGCAGTTTTATTTCCTTACGAGATTAGAAAAGTGCATTGGCCGAGATGAAAATACATACTAATATCGATGTACTGGGAAAATGAAAGGTGACTTGCAATTTTTATGTGGTGCTCTCCTCGTAAATGCAATTGATACGCCTTCTCATGAATAACGACGTCGAATCGATAGTCAGTCAGGTTTAACGTCCTCTCTTGGCTGGCTATAATTAATTTTCACTTGGTCCCGATTTTTCGCGCTCTTTCGCGATGGATAGAAAATAAAAGTTATTCTCCTGACTGTGAAAAAATCCTCAGAATTTTTAAACTTAAGTGTAAGTGGATAAAACTTTCATTTACTGGCATTAAATATAGATGGTCTATGAAAAATATTAAACTCATAGATGCTATTTTCATGTTATTTTAAGCCTGTAAATGAATGAATGAGAATCTATATATAAATTTGACGTGTACAAGTTGTATAAACTTTTCTTTTCGTAACACTTTTTCCGAACGTCGCGATAATTATCGATTTTATTCCAAATAGAACAGTTACTTATATTATTATAGAAGTTTAAAAAATACGATTTTATCCTAGTGCGTGTCTGTATATATCGACCATTATTTAAATTTCACTTTAAAAGAAACAATGAACATAGTTATACTGAAATGGTTAACTGAAAATGAATCTTCAATTCTATCGTTCGCTTCACTTTCATTAGATTTCAAAGTGACATTATAAAGATTATTGCTATCTCGTTTAAACCCACGTAAATATTAAAATATGAAACAAAATCATGCGATTAAAATAAAATGGACAGGAACGTTTCTTCCGACAATAGCTCTCAATCGAAAAATGAAGACGATTTCTTACCTCGGCAGCATAAATAATTCAACGACTATGACGCTCGCATACGCAGTAAATAAAGAGCGCGCGTACGCAAGGCTTACAGAGTCGAAAGTCATCAATCTCAGAGCTAAGTCGCGCGTCCTTTTATCACGCTTGCGGCGCCGTCCGAAGGCACAACTACATGCGTATTTACCTAAGCGGAACGGTTATGTATATATACGCGTACCTTTGATCGCGCGCAAGAAGAAGGCGCGCGTGATCGATGCGTTTTGCACGAGAATGCGGAGGTTCCGGTGTGAGTTCGTCAGCATTTATCAAAGTTACTTTGGTTTTTCTTTTTATTTGGAATAGTGCTTCCTCAATGAAGGAGTGAATTTTCATTTGTAAATTCTGTTACAGCACAAATGATACACATTGATTTGGATACAAATCAAGTCTTTAGTAGTTTTTATCTGAAAGTTGATTTTAAGAAGGCAGAGTAGTTCTCTTTATTGTATTAACCCTGTTTTGATCGTTATAGAACGTAAAAAAATAATTAATAAGAAGAAAGAATAGCGATTTACGTCTTGAACAAATTAGCCCTGAGTAATTTTGTAATACATCGTTCTACAAAACTTTGAGGCAAAAATGGCGACGTTTTATTCATGGAACAGATAAGGATCTTTAAATATAGCGTGTAACTTTCAATAATATGAAAATTATTACGAAGGAAGCATTATATTTTGCCAGTATAATATTGTTCAGGACTAATACTTTTAAATATTTGTTGAAAATAACTATTTATAACAATGAATAATTCAATTATAACGATGAAATAAAAATCATGTATCTAAAAACGAAAATAAATACATGAGCTGTCAATTTATAAAGACATATTAATACACAGCATTATTTCAATGACATTCGTTGCATTAATGTCCAAGAAAATTGGGTTTTCCGTCGTTCTCCAACTTCATCTATACACTTCTAAGTATATAACTAAAATTCCTATAGAAATTCCCGTAACTTTTCACCTCAAACCGATGTCGGTCGGCTCTTGGAGCTTCGCAGTTTATCAAGGCTAACGACGCGGCGCTTTTATGTTGGCGTCGCCGGTAAAACGCCTCATAAATTTTGCTGTCGAACACGGAAGCCTTTAAGATCAAGCGTATTATCGCGGTGCATTTATTCTGTCGCGCATACGCATCGTATACTATTTTTTTTCATTACACCGAGGCGCCTGCACGCGTACCGATACATTACACATTGTTTATGAGGGGAGTGAGGATTATACATCGGGGTGGCCTTCAATTTGTATAGGAAAATAACGATTAATCGTTTCATTATTATTATTATTATCTGACGTATAGTATTGGCAAATATCACAAAAATCAACCGCTAATTCAAATTTGTAACAAGGAGAGAGAAAGAACAGAAAAACGATTGGATAATATACATATGCTGTTGCAACAACGTCACAGTGCACATTATATCCTCCCCGTGAGATTCCAACAAAGCGTAACGTTATCCAATACCGGCACATGCATCGTGTACAATGCGACTAAAATGCAAAGGCTTAGAAAAAGACGAACAGTAAGTATACATATAGACGAAAACGCTGTACTTCCCGCTACATCTCGCGCTTCTTCCGCGTCTTTTGACGCTCGCGACATGGTAAATAATCGCTCGTCTTTCTTCGTCGGAGGTCTTTTACATTGGGCTTCTGTATTTTGAACAATTCATCGGTTTTTTCGTGAAAAAATATTTGCTAAGGGGAAGTATTGGTACTTTAATAAAAAAGTGACGTTTAATCTTTTAGCATTTTCCAATCGCGCTTTATAAACACATTTAGCTTTCAGTATACAATGGAACGGTGAAGCGCTTTCCATTCGAGCTCACAGCGTATATACATAGAGAACAGAAACGTAAAAAATCCGCGAAATTTTTGACGCATGATCGCGAGTTGCATGAGTTTCACCTGTAGGTGGTCCACACGGAAGATCTTATATATTGTGCTTTTCGCTTTTCACGCACGAGCTGTGGATTTCACGCTTCTCGCGATGATTCGAAAGTGAATCGGAGCGACGCGTGTGTGTGTGTGTATTTATATTGCGTGACTTTTCATGCGAGCTAAGTTTGACTATCGTTCCGAGAAGTCGTGAAGATTCTCTTTGAACGCATGCTTATAATAGATTTTGTGAGAAATTCTTCTTCTTCGATGCTACATTGTTTCTGGTTTATGGCTCAAAATAATCAGTATACCATTCAAACTTCAGTTAGGAAAATGGCAGAGAAATTTTTTGAGGTGACTCGAGATGATTATCTAATAACTGAAGTTTTGCATATTGAATTGTCTTTGTATAATTTTTTTTCTAACACACTGACAGAAGGAAAAGAAAAATATTTCGCTTATACTGACTGAATTACCTTAAGTTGCCTTATTTAAAATTACTATTTTCTATAGTAATGTGCGGGATAGACTAATATCTTCACGAAAATGAACGAATAATATTTTTACTATGAATACCTTAATTCATAGTAAAAATATCTATTATGATTTTGTTGTTATACTATTTATCTAGTACTTTTTTCTATAAATTGTAGCAATTCTCTTTGGAATATAGCTCTGTCTCACGTTCACGATCAACAATAGTAATTTTCGCAATAAATTTTTCCTCCACCCACACGATAAAGAACAGTGAAAAAACTATTACTATTTTCTTATTTCTTTTATTTCTATAAAATATTCGCACTTATAATATCATACAAATGTGCCACCTTTCGACCCACCGTTATTCCAATCCAAAAAAGGCCCATATACCTTACCCTTCTTGCACCTTGCCGTAAAACCCGTTCGCTCCCTGTCCAAAAAAAAAAAAAAAAAAAAAAAAGAATGAAATAGCACTGCAGCTTCGCGCACACGCGCGCCGATTATATAAATTCGCAGCGTGCGGTGCGCGGGCCGGGCGAATAAATTATCTCTGCACGACGAGGCGGCAGGTAGAGCTAATCACCGTAGCAGACGCGGAAGTAATCGCCCTTACTATACAGCGCTAGGTATATAAAACGAAGTCTCGTGCACTGCGGGAGAGGAGAAAGAGGGAGGATGCGTTGCGATGACAGACGGAACGGTTGGTTTAATATTTCGAGGAGGGGAAGTTATCGAGGGGTTATGAGGGTTCGATGGTTTGTTGAAGAAGTTTTGGATACGTGGTAAATATGGGATTGTTTAGGTCGAGAATATATCGATACGGATATTTTTACACTTTAATACTAACGTTGATATGATGGGAATCGGTTTTTTAATTGCGACTTTTTTTGATAATGACAAAATGATAATATATTGGAAATTTTATAAATAAACATTGAACAAATTTTTTTATTTGAATGATAATTTTGTGTAAATGAATAAACCATGTAACATTAAGATAATTCATATAAATTATATGATTATCGCTGAACAATGATCCAACAATCAATAGATAAGAGAATCTGCTTCGATTTTATCGACGTAATCTCGAGAGCGTTTGACCTACACCTTCTACGTAGCACGTCACACATATATATACATATATACATGAATTTTGGAAAGTCAATGATCAGCCTCACGCGTTTCTCTTTGAATGATATCTGACATTAATTTTTTGTCAGCGTATCTGGGAGATTCGACGATGCGAAGGCGCCGTGGCTTAGTTGGTTAAAGCGCCTGTCTAGTAAACAGGAGATCGGGGGTTCGAATCCCCCCGGGGCCTCGTCAGTTGCGTGAACATTTTTTTTTTTCGTCGATCATTTTATAAGCATTTGATATATCTATTTTTTTCGGTGACCCAGTTTTACGGAGATTTTTTCTGAAACTGGTTGATAGGTGATGGTATGAAGGCGCCGTGGCTTAGTTGGTTAAAGCGCCTGTCTAGTAAACAGGAGATCGGGGGTTCGAATCCCCCCGGGGCCTCAGTAAGGGTTAATTTTTTTACTTTTATATTTTGTATTGATAAACAGTAAACAATGTCCCTAGTTTTAATTTTTTAAATGTTATTTTTTCTGGTTTACTTTCATTTTTTTATTCTAATAAGGAAAAATGTCTAATCTTTATTTTTATTTATACTGTTGGTAAAAATAAACAATATTACAACGTTAAATTATTAGCGTGGGAATATATAAATATTCTTAGTTAATAGAAATATAAATAATTTATTGTCAATTTTCTATTGAACATTCAAGTTTTCGGTATATATAACTGAAGTTTCTGTTACCGACAAAATGTTTGAATTAATGTTCTATTTCCTAATGAATGAATTCACTTGGACTACCAGTAGAATAAAAACAAAATAAGATTTTATAAGCAAGTAAAGAATATAATAAAGTAAGTAAAGGAAATATACTGTATACAACGTAATTGATTAAAAACACCAGCGCTTATTTGTTTTGTACACGTGATGTTATAAAGTTAAAATGGTTGAGAAATTCTTTAAAAATTTAAATAAATAGTTATCAGTTTTTAAGACTCTTTTTAATAAAACAGCAGATAAATGTGTAGTATTTATTTTATCTAAAATACTTTAAAACTTTTTTGCTATTACATTTGTATTAATCTATACCTAACACAGTATTTATATTGTTATTTTATTTATTTATTTACCAGAAATGATACAAAAGATACATAATGCAGCTAGTCCAGGATATAACCGACTATATCTGTACATAATAGGTCTGGTATCTTACACACTAAATAGCTAAATAATAATATTTCACCGCAAAAGACAACTAAGGACGTAGTATGTTAGAATATTTTTTTCTTGTCTTTTCAGACTCAGCGATTCGAAAAAAATTCGCCATCAAATCGTTCTACGTACGATGATCTAATCTCATAGTGATAGCCATCCAATGAAACGGAATCTCCAGATTTGATATTTTCATAAAGGGATAATATTTCTCTCAGAAATAATGTATTTTGTGATAAATTCTATCCTCCAATGTGTTCCTACGTGCGTCTTTAAAAATCTAGAAATAAGCGAACCCTGGTGATTTAGAATTAACGTATACGTATGCGAGTCTAAACAAAATGTCAATATATTTATAAGCTTTGTCAACGTACGTATTTTACTGTATTCTCTTTTTTACATTATTTATACGTCTCGCATCATAATAAATCTTGCAAAACTCCTTGTCGCTCTTCATCCACTGATTACTCCAAAAGAAAAAAAATCTCTCTCTTCTACAATGCGCGCACGCGTATATGTATATGTATACAGAGCGGAGGTCGAAAGCCTGGACTTTCACGCGTGCGAAATCGGGAGGAAGAAAAATTGCTCTGAGCGTGGAGGGACCAGAGAATGCGCGTATGCACCAAACGTGCAATTGGAAGGGACGTCCCTACGCTCTTTTTTTCGCGCGGCTTTTGGAGAAGCGGCTATTGATTCGGTTGCCTGAGGTACATTTGTTTCAATGAACTTTGAGCGCGTGCATTGACTGAAACGAATGGAGGACACACACGTGGATATATACGTACAAATAACAGATGATGTATATTTGAAGATGTTAAAAGTAATGAATGGAAAATTGTTTAGTTAACAGATGTTTTCTATTTTTATACATTTATTTTTATTTATACTTTATAATAAAATACAAATGACACATTTTACTTAAGAGATGTTTTGATGTATTTACAATTTCTCAGAGCACATATTATTTATCATTATTTTTATTACGTTATCAATTATGGAGCTCATCCTGAAAAACAATGTCGCCACATAATGAACGTCAATTTATTGTATACGTGATATTTCATAAAGTTCGTTTTTGGTTTCTATTTTTACCGCATAACCCATATTTTGTGTTATCACGTGATTAATATTAATTTTATCGCACTCGCAGGCATATATACGAGCACACGTCGTGTCTCGGCGCTCTCGTTTTTCTCTTCGTAAAATGCAATTTCACCTGGCGATAATTCGACACCGCAGATCGAGGGCTAATTTTCGATAATTTGACACAATTCCGCGTGCTTTTGGCACCTTTTTTAATTCAATTTGGATGTATACAAGTACGCCGCATGCTATTTTCACTTCCGACCGCGAATCGTGAAATTATGCATCCCGCGCTGAGAAACTCACTGCGCTGGTTTTCGGTTAGACGCGTAAATAGGTCTGGCCAAGTGCATTTGATATTTTACCCTGGAAATTACGCAAAAACCGCGTAATCACGCAATTATTGTCGTGTCGGATTACTTTCTCCACTCGCAATTAACGCGGCGGTATAGTTCAAAAGTAGACCCGCTAACTTGTACGGTAATCGACGCTAAATGCGCTGTGTAACGTTTTACTTCGAAAATATTAAAATTGCAAAGTCTAATGTCTTTTAGAAAGAAACTTTACGCATTAGCAATACAGAAATCATCTTTTTTGAAACAAAATTAAAAACATTTTCGTGTTTGATGTATCTCTGAAAAAACCTCATAAATCTTACAATCAAGCTGTTTTTCAATTTCCTCGTGCAATTAACCCCAAAAGTCACTTCCATTATTATTAAACTGCTTTCCAGTGCACTTTATCAAACAAGGATAATCATCGTCGAGCGGCGAATTATTAGGCTCGAAATACAGGCAAGCCATAAGTCATGCTTTCGGTCGAGTACTTGAGGGCGCCCCGAAATTCGAGTGGCGCCTGTTGGCCCGCAAAACTAATTCACGCGCGTGTGTTAGTAATCTTGTGTCGTTGTCCGATAGAAATCATGGTAATGCTGACAAATCTTACGATCGCTGTTTACGAATCGAATCGATGATTGATTGTTAATTTTTGAATATTTTTAGAGCAAGGAAAAGAATCCGAATTTCTATTTAAATCGAAATATAGGTATACATCACACAGCCTGGCAGTAATTGAAGAAACATTCGTGGCACGTGCCAGGCAAGATTTAATTACGGAGATTCCTGCGAGTACATTATTTCCGTCTACACATTACATATACACGCGTGTGTCTATCTGCGCCAGACGATATCCCATTTGCATTCCCCTCGACGTGTAATCGTGTATCGTCTAATTTTGCGGCTCACCGGCTGACCTCGTGCCTATGTGGTAGGTGTTGTTGGCGTTGATAACTAATTGTGTAGATGAAAATATGTGGTTGCTTTTTATTTTAAATGTTAATTTTAGTTATAATTAAAATAACGATCACTGTCGTGACATTTAGAAATTAAGAGTTAATCACGATTTTCAAATATTAATAGTAATTGAATATATATCTAACCTTCAGATTACTAAATAATAACGCAAAATTATAGAAAATTTCATATTTTAACGTACTTTTAATTCGGTAACTCTGTGCCTGACTTGGCATGCTTAGAATAAAACTAATAAACAATTATGCTTCATCACTGTGTGCTAATTCGGTCAATTTAATAAAAAAAATATCTTTTTTATTAAACTCAACCAAAGGATTAATAATTTTGTAAACAAGAGAAAAATATTTGGATGATTATTTTAAATGATTTTATATACCGGATTCTCACACAAAATACTCTTCCACTTCCCAATATATACAATCCAAGCTTCGTTTTCTCACCAATCGCACATTGCAGCATGCCACGTGTATATACATTCACGGACACTTGCGCGTGTATAAGCATCGCACAAAAGGAGCTCCTAATAATATAACATCGTGACTGTATGCAGAGCTCTCGTATCAAATCCATGTGGCGAATCTCCGTACCTGGAAATCTCGTCCCATCAGGTCGGAGAGGAACAAGTGGGCGGATAAGTTACGATGCGGAATGAGACAATCGGAGCTCGCGGGTAAGTAGCGAGCGATCCCAATAGCCAGATACATACATATAATGTGTGTGTGTATGTGTTTATGTGCGCATGAGAGACTGCATCGTTGGATCGAAGATTATTAATCGACGCCTGGCGAAGACGAAGCTCACTTCCGCGGTGAAATCGTGCTTCATGTATGTTGCTGCTATATACAGTCGCGTGAAGTCGCTTAAGAGTTAGGATTAAGAAAAAAAAGTAATATGATATTGATTGGTAGAGGTTTTATTTATATTTGATAAAATAAATAATAAGAAAGTTTTGTTGAATATTTTATTTTCAAATTTTAACCAGACATATATATATACATTACAAAATTTCAGAATACATCGTCTTCGCTTTCAAAGTGTGCAGCAACACCCGTGAGCGCATATATATATAAGTATATGTCTCCGTGCATCTCTCACACATCCATTATACCCTCGAACAACTTCATCATCATCAGTACACCAAACCTCGAAATTCTAGAAAGTTATACTCCCCGTGGAAATTGCGCAACTTGCTTGATCGTTGGAAAAAAAAGAAAAAAATCGAACAACAAACGTTCGTTCGCTTGCTTGCTTGCTTGCTTTCTCTCCTGACTTCTGCCGCGCGCGTGTATGACGGACGCGATTGTTCGCTTCCCAATAATTCAATCGTTCGCTAGGCTCGCGCGATGGGAGTACAATGAGGGCGCATATAGGCTTCTTCCGTGATGTTACGGTTTAGTGCGTACGGCGAAACTAACCCCGAGGCCGCGTATAAGGATTTTTCAGTTCGAGGAGTAGTGAGAGTTTGAATTTTTTGAAGTTTTTCACAGAGTGCAGGTAAGACGAGGATACGCGAATGCAAACAATGTAAACGTTGGCAGTTGAATTAAGAAGCGGTAGTGGTTTGATTAGGGACTTGGTTTTGTTGAATAATGTGCGTGATTTTTGAAATTTTGTTTTATGTGTATGTGACTTATATTTGAAAATATGGGTTTTTGATTAAGATGTAGAAAAGAAATTTCACTCAAATCAGTTCACCAAAAGCTAAAATCTTTGTGTACCTACACAGACCCATGTATAGATTTAGAAGAAATGTATACCATAACTCGAAACTACTTAGAAAACATTTTTAACATATTTCTAACTAAACTTTCATTTTTACTATTACAAAGATTCCTTTGTCAGAAAGAAAAATATGATTTTTTGTTACTAATCCAGTTTAACATTGATGAGTGTGTATAATTCGTAATTGAGAGTTTGGTTATTTTTCAAATAGCAAGACATTCAGTGTTTATTTAAAAAAAAAAAATGAAATTTTTCATACAGTCACACGCAAAGTTTTTTTCCCTACAAGTCGCATCTCACCGAGTACCAGAGACGCTCTTCCAGTTCAAGTGCGCACCCACGCCATGCCATCCGCATTCCTTCCCGTAGCTGCACGTGCGAGTGTTCACTTCTCGCGGCGCTCTGTATATAAATCATAACGAGGGAAGCGACAGTACACGTAACGTCTCCGTTTTCGTGAAAATGTCCCTTTCACCAGCTGCGCGCAATAATTAGACGTGGATTCGATATTTACTCGAAGAGGATTATGGTATGAGAATTAAGGTAAGTATATATTTTGAAAATGAAAAAGGTTCAATTTTTTTAGTATATAATCATTGATTTTTTAATGTCAAACTGTATAGTTGAATTTTGCTTCGAAAAATGTATGCTAAATTCATTTCTTGTAACGATAACAAGCAAAAGTAAACGCAGTCACTTTGAAAACAACGACAGTGCAAACTCAGCACACGATAATTCTTCAGTGACGCCTAGAGCCAACCGCGAAATTCCTCATCTTCGTCGTCGTCGTCACCGTCATCGCCCGGATCCGGAAAAGCTAGCGCGAATTAGCAGCTCGCGCGTATGATTTACTAAAGTGGATTTAAATGTAAATTAGCCGTGCGCGGTTGATAAACTGCACCGCGGAGGGTGGAATTTTTTGGTTTCTATAATTGCAAGAAACTCGTCTCTCTCTCTCTCTCTTTCTCGTACCGGGTTTATTATGCGCCAAGGTGGGGAGAGGGGATAGGTAATTGCGAAGGCACGTCGCGCGCTCGGCGTAATTTATTAGCACGCGAGTGTGTTGCATCATATCGTGTGGACAGTGCGTTTCGGTAGTGTGTGATTGTGATGGTGATTTTCGGATGAAGCTTTGAATGTCGTTTGAAAAATGAAGATGCTAAGATAAGTTCGAGTATGAAAAAAATGGTAGATAAGGAATTTCCGATGCATAATATAAGAATTAATTGTATGAAAAAAGTATCTTTGGCAATGTTATCAAACGTATCTTTCACTCTTCTTTTTTCAAGTTTCGGTATCAAACTTTCTATATTAGACACCCATACTTGATCGATTCCAGATTCGATCACTCGTTGTATCAGTTGATCAAATTTGACGACAAATGACGACGACTTCTCAAAGGCGGCGGTGGTCTTGTCATGATGAAACGAAAACTTGCTTATCTTCAATGACCGTTTTCCTGTATTTTCCATTTCCATTATTATCTCCATTAAAGTGCGTTGGCGAAAACCAACACAAATTATTTTTTGCCCAGCTTGTATCTTGCGAACACATTCGGCAAGACTTTTAACTGTGTTGTTGTTATTTAACACATTTTTTATCTCCTCGATATTATTCTGACGTACTGTATTGTATGAATATACCGGCAGTTTAGATTTTACTACATCATCGATAGTTTCGAACTCTTGTTCATAATAGAAAATTTTGATGTTCGTTAAGTTTGAAAACGTGTTCATTGTCAGATTTATGGATAACATGACGAAACTCAAGAAGATGATCCTTTGTGACAATTTTTCAGGTTTCATCACAGGATAACTTAACAGAATCTTAAGCACGTAGGTACAATTCCAAAGATTTCTTGGAAATTTAAAATACAATATTACCAAAAACGTTATAGATACAGCTAAGCCCATAACGATAATATCAATAATTATATGTGAGAGTGAAGTGACCTTTTCTAGTAATATAATTGGTGTAACAAAAATAAGTTCTGCATCAAATACTAGTTTTCCAATAACATATTTTCCAGGACGTATATTGAACGTGCTTAAAGGAAAAAAACGAGGAATCATGTTTATTTCGTGATTTTCTAGCTTAGAAATCCAATATGACACGGTATCATTTATGCGTAGTTTACTTTTCTGATAATTTACGAATTCAAGAGAAAAATTCATTTTTTTAGATAAGATTTTTAAAAAATTAAGAAAATTGTCCACTTCTTCAACTTTAGTTGTGTTATTCTTCTGTTTGAGTATTATTTGCAAGTCTGTTGATAATGGTAATTTCAGCGTGTAATTATACATATTGTAGAGTTTGTTAGGAAATATTTCAAACTTTGAAGCAGTATAAGTTTCTGCAAAAGGATTGTAGTTTAAGAAATTGTAATCATTGCTATTATCAATTTGTAAAATACATAAATTTAAGAATTTTAAACTCCAAGCATTGAATAGAATGCTTTTTAAATTTGCAGTAAATGAGTTTTTTTTAGGAAAATGCAAGAGCAAAACTTTCGGCTTTGGTTGCGCAGGAAAACTAACAGAAATAAAATTTTCGATCTCTTCAAGTTGTTCGGGATGAATTTCTCCATCGCGAGATACAAAAATAATATAAAGTGTCGACAAATTAGGCATCCTCAGTGATGTTTGATTAATACTTTCATTTTTAATATTCTTATCAAGAATAATACTTGTAGGTATTTCACCCGCTATAGATTGAAAAAACTTATTTATTTTCATTGTGTCGTAATGTGACATGTCGTTAAGAAATACTGTTGTAGTGTAATATAACTTATATCGGTGTATTTCATCCTTTATAAGATCGAAGCTATTTAAAAAATTAGCGTAAACTTTATTTATATAAAAAATTAATAGAATTATTGTACAGAAAACAAATATTTTCATTGTTTGATAAAATATGAACAAAATAATATTACAGTACATTCAGTCGAAAATTTTATACTGTTGCTATTTGTGTATTGTACAGACCGTATCGATTGTTGATATTTATAGTACTGCTAATATACATTTACTATATGGATGATAAGCTTTTTGCGATAATAGGGTTACTTACGTAAAACCTAAAACATTAAATTTCACGAAAAATGTACAAACACAACAAATATGTGCTACTAAGCAACGGACAATTTTAAGCTTTAGCTAAAAATTATTTTAATTTTTAGCTTTTTTTTTTATGCTCCAAATTTTCGATATTCGATTTGAATTATATAAAGATCCTGTATTTTTTAGGCTCAGGTAGAATAAAAAGACAGCAAAATTAATTCAGACACACATTTATTTATCATTGAATTATAATTAACAGTAGGACTTCATTTATTTATGATTTCTACTCTTATATTCTTCCGTTGGTAATGTTTAAACACAAACTCCAATATAAATATGAATGTAGACATAGCTGTACCTATGCATAAAATCACTAGAAGCGGTTGCAGCAGCACATTCTCCGAATCCTCGTCCGTGTACCTGAAAGTCTCCTTCTTCGGTTTCAGCTTCTTGAGCTTCCAAGTCATGGGCAATCCAGATTCGAGGATCCGCTGCATTTGCTTGTCGAACCTCTTTTGAAACGGTGAGCCCTTTTCATAGATAAAAGAGCCTTTGTCGTGATTGAAAACCAGTGAAGTTATCTTCATTCTGGTGCTTCCGGTTGCCTGTATGTCCATAATAATCTCCTTCTTGGAACGTTCGTAGTAGCCGACGCAGAGGACATGCTGACCGTTTTTTATGAGGTCAAGGCACTCTGGTAGGTCCTTCATTGGCATTGCGCGTTGCAAAACTTTTTGGATTTCCTTGGTGTCATCTGGACGAGATACATCCCGAATGTAGACAGTCAAATTTGACGCCACTACGTCGTCGAAAGTGTTAAATTCTTTCTCACCGTGCTTTAGTTTTATATCCGTAAACTTCGAAAATATGTCCGCTGATTGCTTCATCGACAAAATAATCATAGTTAGGAGTAAAATCCGTTGCTGTAGTTGTTTGAGATGTGGAAAAGAAGAGTTGAAGAAGAACTGGATTACGTTCATGATGTTCCAGAGGTTCTTCGGGAACTTTAAAATGTGTATAGCGAGAAAAAAAATCATTAGGCTAAGACATACAAAAATTATATGAACTATGATATCTAATGGTACTATGAAGTTGGTTTCATTTATGACTGGTGCAATGAAAACGAATTTCGTGTCTATTGAAAAACGGCCTAGAAGATACTTCCGTTGAAATATGAAACGCATGGACATAGGAATAAAATTAGCTACCATGTCTAATTCATTGTTTTCTAATTTAGAAAACACAATATTATAAAAATCCAATTTGTTTTTTCTTACATATTTAAAGTATTCAAAAGAAAAATTAAATTTTTTCGAAATAATTGACAAAAATTTATCGGAACCATCCAAATCTATTATTTCTGTTTTGTTATTCTTTTCTTTCATTATAACCCGTAGCAAATCGTAAATAGGTAATTTTAATGTATAGTTGTTCATATTGCATAATTTATCTGGAAAGATGTTAGTTTTTGAAATATCATAAGTCTGAATAAAAGGATTATAGTTGTAAAATTCAAAATCGTCAATAATATCGACGTTTAATATAGTAAAGTGTAAGAGTTTTCGTGTCCAACTGTAAAACAGTATGTCTTTTAAACTTTCAGTAAGCGAGATATTTTGACTAAAAAGTAGCACTAAACATGTAGGCCTTGGATATATGCTTGAAGCATTGACAATAAAATTCAAAATATCGTATAGATTTTTAAGGTGTTCTTCATTGTTTGTTAAAATAACAATGTTAAGTGCTGTTGGTCTAGATAAAGTACCTATTCTCACTAAATCATCCTCATATGTATATTTTTCTATAATCATGTTAGAATTAATAACAAGTATAGGTATCATGCTTGTTATATCTATGAGAAAAGTCATTAATCTCGCTATATTAGAGTCATTAACGTTATTTACGAAAGCTGACACTTGATAAAACTTTAATCGATGAATTTCATTTTTGATAGGTTTCATCCAATCACTATAACTAGCACATACTTTATTTTCCCGGGAACAAAATATTATAATCCATAATAAAAAGTATATCATTCTGAATCACATCATCTACTGAAATGAAATTTATAAAAAACATTGAGAATTTTCTACCGATAACAAAAGAACTAAACTGATTCTGCTTACACGACGTGTTGTATGCACATTATTTAATAGGTAGGTATTTAAGTGATAATTTTTAATAACCATAATTTAATATGTGTCAGTATACCATAAAGTATAGTTTTACTTCTTTTACGCTTAAAAAAAATTGCTTCGGATAATATATGAGAACAAAAATGTCCTTACACTTTTTTCCCAGTATTCTTGAAATTATGTTTACAAAAAAAAAAATCGAAGAATATTACAACTAAATTTATAAATCATTAATTTTACGCCCGAACGATGAAACGTTTACGCTCGGGACTTTCTAATTCAGGCTACTTGCCCATAAACTGCAAAATATATTCGCGACTATGCTTTGAATCATAGACCTGCCAATGGCGCGCATTACGTGATGCTGCATACTCGTAATTTATGCCTATGTATATATACACGTGAGCACTTTTACTCAAAATATTTTTTTGTTTCCGTCTGTCGCACAGGTACATATATTTAAGTATAGCCTCAATACGGTAGCCCATTGCTAGTGTGCAGGTGTTCCAGGAGGAGCTAAATCCCGACGGATAGAAAAAGATAGAGAAAGAGCGATCGAGACAGACAATAGATACAGCGCGGCGACTCTGACGTCTAATGAGTTACGGTTGCCCCGCGTGCGGTAGTATAGACAATAGATCGCCGTTCGCGTATACGCGATTAAGCTGCTGTGTAAGCTGGGTTGCCTGTTTTGGGGGGGGGGGGGGTAGAGGAAAAGAAATAGAAAAAAATGTTGAGCACGAATGAGAGTGAATGGAGTGCAGGTTTTTCAATGATGCATATGTTAGGTGATTTTATTTATTTTTTTCAAAAACGTCCAAGGAACATACTTTATTTCTTTTTATAAAAAATTTCCCATTTTTCAAAGTAGCACTAGAATACATTGATCCGATTTATAAATTTTATTTTTCAAACAATAATTTTTTATGATTTTGCGACAACTTCATAAATTTTCACGGATGTTTCCATTGATGATTGGATAATGTAGTAGACGAGAGATCGTCAACTCGGCAAAAGAACAACTAGCTTAGGATGCACTCGTCATGGTATTTGGATGTCAATCTAAAATGCAGATCCGTAACGCATTTTTTTATTTCTGTTATATATAAAATAAATATACAGAAGCTAACATTTCACTTAAATTTAGTCTACGCAATCTGGCGCGTGCAAATCCAACCTTTGAGAGAACGTATAGACTGTATATCAGTGATTTTAACCTCCATTCTAAAAATCGTCGCGGAATATATTAAGACGTCGGTCGTCGTGCGTATGCTTAATGTAAATATGACCAAGTAGTGGAAAACTTGACGAGATACTGAGGATAATTATTATGTTAGGGCAGTGTGAGAGATAGAGAAATAAATGTTGGTTATATTTTGGGTAATCTTAACGTGGATTACATAAATAGTTATGATCTATTGTGTTAGAATTAATAAAAAAATCATCACGAAATAAATTTGGCTATATGAATCCAGCATTACATGTAAGTTTCGCGTGTTTTCCAATTTCCGATAGCTGGGTATAGAAAATTGGTAACTTGTTATAAATATTAAAAATAATAATTTTATCTTGAACAATACATACTTTTGCAATAAATATTCGAATCGTCTATCCAATTTTCAAATTTTTCTTAACTTTGATAAAGTTATTCGTCCCTCGCATAATAAAAAAACTCTGCATCATATATTTTCTGTAAAACTTTATACCTTAATTTTACCCCGTTTCACCATGCAAAACTCTCTCTCTCTCTCTCTCTCTCTCTCTCTCTGTCTATCTGTCTCTTTCTCCTTCCATAACGGGGCTGGGGCAAAAAGTGTACGCGTGAATATCCGATCGCCGTCTCGTTCCGGCCGACACGTTGGGGCAGTATATATATATGAGCAGCAATTTAAACTGCATTTTCGCCCGGGCCGTTATAATTGCAGGAGAGCGTGTCTTTTTACTCTAGATACTCTCGGCTGTCACGTTTTTCTTTGGGTCTTTGGGGTTTGCTGCGGTTCCCTTTTGCAAGTGTATAGTGCGTGGGTATATATGTATATGATATACGTAGGAGGGAGAAAAGAAAGGAGAGAGTGAAAGAACGTGGCTCAGAGAAAAGAAGAGGGAGTATTTGGGCGTCTGTAGAGATGCTCGATTACGTGCTTCTGATCGTTCTGATAAATATTTACATACACACACGCGATATACGTGGGTTTTGTGTCTGCAATTACGTGTGTGTGTGTGTGTGTGTGTGTGTATATATATACGGATACATAATTTGGAGCTAGGTCTGAGTCCGGAATTCACCAAGATTTTTCTTATGTATTTTGGACTTCGGAATCTAAATCTGCAATGTGTTTTGTGCTACAATGTCCAGGAAATGATTTATTAACAAATCATAGAAAAAATGTTCTTTAGCGATAATTCGTTAAATCTGTAGTTATTGAAAAAATAATTCTCAAAAATGAAAGAAATATTCCCAAAAATATTTTATTATTTCAAGGGTTCCATATCTTGCGCCTATAGACTATCTGGAGAAAGAAATTTCGAGAGATTACATCCACTTTCATGCACTGCACCGACGTAATAATCTTACGAAATCGTTTCGCTCGTTCCATCTCCTCCTTCTCTCCGATTGCGGCGCGTCAATATCAGCGAAAAATTGAGTTGCGCTCGAATCTGAGCAAGATTGATGAATGACGCGTGTGTATAAGCGAGCGAATGAATTATTATTTTCGCGAGTAATTAACGACAGGCGCGAAATGAATTGCGGCAATTATCGGCGCTGTACGCCGAACGGTATTGAAATTCTTCGCGGATCGCGTGGATCGAAAGTAAATGAGGCGTCGTCTGGAGTATTTAAAAAAGTAATTGTATACTTAAATACTAATAGCGGACGTTGCATGTTATTAAAAGGTAATAAAGCCAATAAATTAGCTTATAATTTTTCTATCGATTTTTAGGGAGAGCCTTTATACAATTTTTACATCTAAAGAACAAATAATTTATTATATAACATTTTTTTTTAGCCAAAATGAGTCTATTTTAAATATTTTTTCAAATGTGTGTATGTCTTCGAAATATCGACGCATTCAAACGAATTTAAACCAGATACTCTTCTAATAATATGTACCGCATAGCTCTATATACAGCAGAATCCATCGAAAAATAAAGAAAACTTTAGAGCAAATAAAGATTTAAAAAAATAGAATTTTAAGCTTAATGTATCAAAAATTAATTTTCAGTGTGAAAAAAATTTAGAAAAGTTTGTAAAAAATTAAATAAGTATAATAACAGAAAAAGTAGCTTTATTTTTAAAAAAATTAGAATGTCAACTCGATTTTAACAAAAGAAAAATTCTACATTTTTCTACGTTCCTTCATAGTAAACTATTTATTTTTGTATATATATTATTAAAATATTAGCCATTTCAGATAAAAAAAAAGCTTATTTCAAATTCAAAATAAAATATGACTTGAAAAGCCTCATATCTACCGTAAGCTCGTAAAACGAAAATATTCTGAAACAGCTTGCCGCAGCCTAAACTGAATCCGGAAATGCAAATACGGTGGCAAAGACCTTGCGATGGCTTCTCCGAAAACCTCGTCTTTCAAGCGCCCGTTCTCTTTAATATTGGCGAAAGTTCTTTGACCTCCCAAAGGAACATATGCGGGTGGAAGAAGTCGATTAACCGTCGTTAATCCCGGTGCTGATTTATCACGATATTTGTCAAATGTAAATGTCTCCGACGGTTACCTCGTTGCCAGTTCAAATGGGATCTCATAACGAGCTTTGCTTCGCGATTGGTTTCTTTAATTGAGCCCTTGGCAAGTGTTGCGCAATGTAAAAAATGATTTTTCGATGCAGAATGCATGAGAAGTATGTTGCGAATGTTTAATTGGGCAATGAGGAGAGATTGATTTTGGACAAGTCGATGGTATGGATTTTGGTTTAGTCGAGAAACAGAATTTCTTAGTAAAAATCTTGAAAGATTTCTAGCCCTTAATCGACAGAGATCATAAAGTGATAATCGTTCTCTGGCACTTATATGCGGAAAATCAAATGCTTCATCGACATTCCATCGGTATCGCGTGATGCGCGAGGTAAAAAGGATCGCGCGGTGCACAAGTTTTTGCGCATTGCGCGGGCGAGTAATAAAATTTCGGATGGGCTTTTACGGTGCCTCGCGTGCACTTTTCAGAGCTATCTTTATTTATGACATCGTTTATTACAGCGGCAAAGTATATTGGTTTTTGCTCGTCGCTTTAAGGGCATTTCTCTTTTTGTTCCACCTTTTAATAACGTTATTGTTTTATGCTGATGGTTATTACGGTGGCTTATGCGGTATGGTATAATGACTTTTTTTTAATCTTCGTTTATATAAACGAAGTGTTAAGATGTACTACTTTTTGTTAGACTAAACTTTAATAATAACTTTTCCCGGTTCTCATTACACGGTGTTGGGTAACGCGTAATTTCACTTATTATGCTCAGAATTTACAAAATTACATACAAGGCTTAGTTCATTCATACTTTTGGGTTGATCAACCAAACGAAACCTAAGGATTCTCTACTCATCGATTCCGTAACTCTAACTTTTTATGCCGTGTCCCTACTTGTACATTTATATCAGACATCTTGAATCGCGTCGCCTTATCGTGGCAAATGCTAAAAACTACCCGAAGCTACTTCCAGTGCAGACTGTAATCTTGCGGAAACCACAACATCGTCGATTTATCGCCGGATCGAGGTAATCGCAGCTTCGTTATATGTATCCCGGCACATGCTGGGATATAACGGGAGGAATTACTTGTATAATTTATAATATTACTTGTACAATTTAATAGTTAAATAAGGTACTCTTCATACTTAAACATATTAATTGTTACAGTTTTCGGAAGTAATTTATAATATTTTTTCAATACATTTTACACATTATCAGCTTACAAAAACAATATTAGATTTGAGATGTTTCTAATTTTTTTTCTCAGTAGTATATTTAGTAAAATTTCTTCTAACTCCTTTGCCAAAGGAGATATTCTGGAATAGAAGATACTCCGTTTAAGGTGCCCGAATTAGTTTAAGTTACCTGCACGACTATAGTTAAAAATAGAACCACGAGCTTGATGACTGTAGTAGGAACAAATAACGATTAATTTATAAAAAAAATCTTTTAATACTTCCAGTACATTAACATTTTAATGATAAATATAATTCTAAATTTACCGTAAATACATATATATACATATATTCTATATAACGAATACTATTTATAGCATATGCAGAAGATTATGAGGATTCTACATGCACACATATATGTAGCAATATGAAGCAGATATAGGATGAATGCTTGGTATTTCTCTAATTGTCGTAAACCTAATGGAGAATTCTCATTTGAACGTCAACTACCATTTTTCGGAATGTAAATTGAAACTTCACGAGCCACGACTTGAAACCTGAAACAAAAAATCGAAGCCCTAATAAGTATAATCAAACTAAACGGGATGTACTCGAACGCATCGTAAAACATTTCGAATCATCTTGATAAATTTTCCTCCAACCAACATAATCATTTTTTTTCTCTTTCTTACTTTTCTCGAAGATAAAATAACAACAAAAAAAGGACTTGTGTGTTAGGCTTGACAAAGTGACCTAATAATTCGTCGGCATTGATCGGCCGCCTTATCGCACCACCAAGCCTCATCCTTTAGACTGTATACAACTACGAATCTCTCGCCGTTATAAATTCAAGCATCTGGATGATAATCGTAACAGAAGCGTGTACATATACTCACATGCACACGAGCGTGCAATTCTTTTTGCTTTTGCTATAGTGCGCGGCAAAGGGCTCGGTATACAGGGTGATTGAAACGTATAGTTGGGTTTAGATTATATGTGGCTATAGGAAATGTCGTTTTTTCATTGTGAGTGTGGACTTTTATTATGTATGGTTTATGAATGATTAAGAAGGTATAAGAAAATTATGTTTTGATTTCAGGTTTAATAGATAAATCGTTATTGTAATCTATATAATTGCTATATTGTTAACGTTTTCCAAGTATTTATCAGTGAAATAAAAAACCTTCTATTAAAAAGAAAAGACAACCGCATTTACCTAAAAATTAAAATGATTATTATAAAATACACGCCTAACATCATTTCAATTACTCATCCACAACCCATCCTGCGTCACAGTTGCCCTCATGTTCCTAACGGCTTTCCGCTCCCCAATTGCACATAGTATATATATATATATACCCTTGTCACACCCAGTATGCAAGCGTCGATCAATCCGAGCGATATAGCGTACGCCGGGAGCAGCGAGCGCGATATACGTTGTTGTATATAGCATGAGCATATATACGATAGCATCGTCGCGACGCGCGTGCATGCACGCGTAATTTCAGGGAGTCTCTTGTGATCATTACTCAATGGAGATTCGGAACGCTTGGATTTGTACATGTGTAACAAGCGAGTGCGGAGGGTTATTGTGCGAAAAGAATTGAAAATTCGTTACGTTCGTATTATATATATAGTTACAACAATAATAGCGAGAAATCGGAATAATTAAGATAGTCTGTATCAATAAAACGCGCGCAAGCTACGGTTATATTTTTTTTTAAGAGGAAACTGATAAGTATTAGCAAAGGCGCAGCAAACAAGTTAATTATATACAGTCACAAACGGTCGACTACGTTATTTGCACAGTGTATATAGATAGAAAAAGAAGCAACCATGTCGCACACCGCTCTAAACTCTTAGCATTAATAATCCTGCACCTCGCTGCGTCTTAAAAAAAAAAAATGTTCATTAGCACGGCGAGTTACCCTCTCATAAAATCATTAGCTCGACGTGCAAAATCTATACGATATACACACATATTTTTTATTCAACTCTCGCCTGCTAACGAGTCGCGTCAATGGCGTAGGCGCCAGTCGGCGCGTCTCGCCGTTCGTTCGCGGAATTACTGCGACCGTGCAAGCAAGCAAATAAGCTGGTATACGTGAGCGGATTTCGGAAGGAGTTAAGTTTTCATGAATAGAGAAAAGATGATACGAAGAAGTTTGGTTATAGTCGGTAGGGATCATGTCGGAGGCAGTGGGTCAGTAGACCAAGATAAATTTAAAAAGATTTCACGCGTATCTATCACATTTGCGGGGACCGGAAAAAGCCGAAAAGCAGAAAAAGGTTACGTATGTAATAATTACGTCGGAAAAATTTGTTAAATTTAATCTATGCATGCGTGTATATCAGAAGTGATATGTGCGGAAATCAATCACGGATCGAGCTTGACGTTTTTGTCTGCCCTTTGGCAATATACATATACTCACGTGCGGATAATAGTTTCCTACGATTTTTTTTTTTTATATGATCTTTCGCATTTCCCTTTACCAAGCGAAACCGTTTACGTAACAGTGCAGTTATATTAATAACGTAAGCAAACCGTGGTTTTTCCCACATCCGTTTGTGAGTCAATTTTTTTTTCTTCCATGCGGAGAGGAGAGAAGAGAGAGAGAACTAATTAATTGAATTGCGAAAATGCGAGCTACATTGCGCAAGAGAAAGAGGCAGAGGGAAAGATGTTTGGATAATGGACGATGTTAAATGACATAATTAAGCGCTTATCACTTTCTATCATGCAGAACAGATCCTGCGAATAATGTTGAGCCCTCGAGTGAAGTTTTGAATCACGAGGAAATACAGTCCAACAACTGCGAGAAAGTTTCAAGAACATTATATATATATACGCTAATTGTTCGATTACGCAATATAATACTTTATTCTGACATGAGTTTAATTATAATATACATATGAACTTCCAACGAACACATCTTTTCATATGATATCTCTATGACGCGCTTTCGCCGCATCTCACTGGTTTTATTAGATCTTGGTATTTTTTTCCGCGTCGCTCTCAAATTAATCCATTCGCCGAGATTGCACGGCGCGTCACGCGTAATCGGCATAGACATCGCAAAAAAGGGAAAACAAAGGGATCACGGCGTGAGCGAAAGAGAAAGAGAGAGAGAGAGAGAGAGAGAGAGAGAGAGAGAGAGAGAAAGAGAAGTCTCAAGGTCGGATCAAGAGAACGAGCGAGCATCAGGTGAGTCGTCGTTTATGTCAATCAGCGTCGGCGAAGAAGAGCCTTGCGGCATCGACATTCCTGTGATATGCGCATGGATGAGATGCATGAGTTTTTTTTTTTATTTGTTAAAAACAGCGAGGGGTGGGGGGATAAAATTATACTGAATTATTTCAATTTTTACGATGGCTAAAGTCTATAAAATACTAGTTTTGGTGTTTTTAGGTGTTGTGCGTTGAAAATAGGAGGTAGAACTGTGCCAATGCAGTTGAGTTAATTTTTTTTTCTTTAAAGTAAATGCAGACAATCTTTTAAAAATATATGTATATATTTTTCAAGTACATTGAAATATCGTGTATTCATAAATCGTTTTGTAACTGTTTCTTGTATCGTTTACATTGGTTTTTATTGACAGTAATAAAAACATAGTATCGTTTTATATTTAATGTCCTCAATCGACGTATAGATTTGTCTATTTAAATTTTAACAGTAAATCAATATCTTAAGCATTTAAATCATTTATTTTTTCAAGAACAGTTAGTAAGACGTATAGGAAGAAAATAGGATAATTTATACAGATATTAATAGCATCACTTGTTCTGAGATACTATAAAACAACAAGGAAATCTGAATTTACCACGAAACGATATATATGTAATGGTCTGAATCACACAGTCTTATCTGTATTGGAACAAGGAAAAATTTCAAACATTGTAAAACAGATATAACACTAGCAAGCATATGCTTTTACTTCAGTTGCAGATCAAAGTTTAGTTTCTTAAGTCCGGATAACCTAATTCTAATTTTACTGAATAGTTACAATGAAGGGTATTTTATTACAGTATTTAATAACTGTGTTTATTATCAAAATAATTCTCTGCTCAGAAGAATGTGCTCCACGAGTTACTACACAGATTGGAATAGTAAAAGGGTTTTACAATGTATCTTATAAAGGTCGTCAATATGAAGCATACGAGGGTATTCCCTTTGCTAAACCACCTACAGGAGAACTTAGATTTCAGGTAATCTAAATAGAGTACAATTTATTTTTTAAATTTAAGGTTAGTTGTTTATTTAAAGTACAAACTAGAATTTCATTTGTATTATATTTAATTTTTATGTTTTCTTTTTTACATTAGATTTAAAATTTGTTTTTTATCTCATATAAATTTCATAAAATTTCAGCCACCTCAACCTGCAGATGTTTACAAGCATGAAATCGATGCTACAAAAGAACCAAACATATGCCCACAATACGATCTGGAAAACAAAGTGGTTATAGGTAATGAAGACTGTCTCTACCTCAATGTCTACACACCTCGGCAAAAAAGAACGCCTCCACTGCCGGTTATATTTTATATCTTCGGTGGAGCATTTCAGTGGGGATCAGGTACAGAAACTAGAGCTAAATATATCATGGATAGAGATGTCATTCTAGTTACCCTTAATTATAGAGTGGGTCCCTTCGGTTTCTTAAGGTATATCATATTCATTATATGTGTATGTGTATGTATGTACATATATTTAAATGACTGTATTTTTAGCTCAAGAGACGAGGTAATATCCGGAAACATGGGTTTGAAAGATCAAACCCTTGCTTTACAGTGGGTAAACAACAACATTCGATACTTTGGAGGAGACCCAAAGAAGATAACGATAATGGGTAACAGTGCCGGTGGTGTAAGCGTACAACTTCACTATATGTCACCTCTAAGTGCAGGTTTGTTCCAAAATGGTTTTTCCTCCAGTGGCACAGCACTACTTACGAGTGCCTTTGACCTTGATGGTTCTGGACCTATGAAAAAGTTTGCCAACGCGTCAAATTGTCCACACGAAGACACACGACAACTTTTAAAATGTCTGAAGTCCAAGACCTTTGAGCAACTAGGCATTGCTTATGGTAAAGTAATGGTGCGTAAATGAATAACCGTATTAGACATTTATTTTAATTTTGTGTTTGCATTTTAGGAAGACGGTATGAGCATATTCGATGTAAATGGAACAGCATTTCTGCCAGTTGTTGAAAAAAGCGCAAATAATTATTTTATTAATAAAGCTCCCTTAGAGTATCTTGAGAGTGGACAGATTTATGATGCACCTTGGATAACTGGGGTTGTGAGTGAAGAAGGACTTTTCTTTGTAGCAGGTAATAGAAGATAAAGTAAAGAAAAGAAATTTCAGATCCAATAAAATTTATTTCTTTATATTTCCAGATTATGTCGCAAACGACACCATTATGTCTTATATCGATGAACATTGGGGAGCTATGGCGCCGTATGTTCTTTTATATTCTGACGAAGTTCCAAAGAATCGGTACATTGAAATAGCTACTAAAGCGATAAAGCATTATTTAGGAGATAAACATATTGATAAAGAATCCTTAAGAGAATTTGCGCGTCTGCTAGGCGACAGAATCATCCTTGCTCACGCTGAAAGAGCAGTGAAATTACAGGCGAAAGCCAATCGAAGTCCAGTTAGATTTTATTATTATAGCTACAAAGCTTCACAACGTGTTTGTGACGCATTCCTTGGCGCTGAGAACAATTTTGGTATTTATTTTTGTTTTACGTACTTCCAGTAAGCGTAAGTATAAAGTCATCTGATTTTTCATTATTTTACTTCCAGGTGTTTGTCACACGGATGATGTAATGTTTGTTTTTGAAAATCCATCCATTAATCCTGTTAGTACGAAACGAGACCGCGCCATGTTAACAGATATCTTAGATCTTTGGTACTCAATAGCGAGCATAAAGTGAGTATAATGTAAAAAAATGTATAAGAAGTTTGTAAATAAAACTAGAATAGTAATTGGAATTTTTACATATACAATATATTTACTTTACTTACAGAGAATCTAAATTAAGTAATTGGGTCAAAGTGAATCCTTCATCTAAATCATTGAATTACCTAGAGATTGGTGGACCCAAAAACTTTACATCACGCAGTGCGGATAATTTTGCAGATAAAAAGTTTTGGAAAAGTATTGGACTCAATCCTTAATACCAAGAAATTTATTTTAGAATATTTATGAAAGTGTATGAAGTATAAACGTGTATATTTTAATTGCTATCTTTAATCAATGAAATATAAATGTTTGTCAATTTTTTACATATACTACCCAACTGATTTTTTCATTAAGTTTGTATTTACGACAAGTTAAAACTATGCTTCTTTAAATAGGAGGGTTTGGATCATTAAACAAATATTTTCTGGATGAAAAATATTTGAAAATATCGAGAAAATCTATACTTTTACTGGTGCCTACGTTGGTTTATATGCTTCTCATAAATCGATGATGCGATGACTAACACGTATTATAGTAGATTTAGACTATAATTTTTTTTAATAAATTAGTGATTTTAATAACTTTTAATAAGTAGATATTTTTCTATTTGAAAAAACTTTTATAAAAAGACGTAATCGTTCTACATTAGTACTAAAATCATTTAATTGGCGGAATATGTATAGATTTTTGGTGTTATAAATCAATTAAATAGTTGAAAATGACACCAGAGGTAGGGCGCACTCTTAAGGAAAAGTTTTCTGTAGAATCTAAACTACTTATCGGGTCATAATTTTAATAGCACTGATTATATCAGACTTTTTAATACGTTTACCTATAAAACAATTTTATTGTAATATTAAAAAAAATGTATTTAAAATACATTTTTGCTTTACAGTAAGTAAATGTTAAAGTATTACATATTGAAACTTTCAGAATAAATTAATTTTTAATAGTCACTATTATAGTATATAATAATTGAAAAGTCTAAATAGGTTAATTTATTATTTATGAGTGCATCACCTATTCTGCAAATATTTAAAATTATAAGGAAATCGGAATTTATAATGAGACACTTAATAATCTGAATCATAAAAAGTCTTATCTGTACTGGAACAAGGAAATTTCTTTGACCCAGTAACAGATAAATGTAATACGAGAATACAGTTGTGTTTCAGTTGCGGATTAAGTTGAAGTATGTAATGAACAAGATAGTTTACAATTCTACTGAATAGTTACGATGAAGGGGATTTTATTTCAGTATTTAATAAGTGTGTTTATTATCAAAATAATTCTCTGCTCAGAAGAATGTGCTCCACGAGTTACTACACAGCTTGGAAAAGTAAAAGGTTTTTACAATGTATCATACAAAGGTCGTCAATATGAAGCATACGAGGGTATTCCCTTTGCTAAACCACCTACAGGAGCACTTAGATTTCAGGTAATTGAAAATAATATATAATTCATCTTTTGTATTTAAATTTATGTTTCTATATTCAAAATGGAGGTTATAATTTTCTATGTTTAATTGAAAATATTTTCCGCTTTCATTATTAAACGAATATAGCTATTTTATTTCATCTATCGAAATTATAGTTTAGTTTCTTTATTATATTTTTTAAACTTTGTTCCTTATCTCGTACACGAATTTATGAAATTTTAGCCACCTCAACCTATCAATACTTATGACCATGAAATCGACGCAACGAAAGAGCCAAATATATGTCCGCAATACGATCTGGGAAAAAAAGTCATCATAGGTAATGAAGACTGCCTCTACCTAAATATCTATACACCCCGTCATCATGGTACTCCGTTACTTCCGGTTATATTTTATATCTTTGGTGGATCATATCAATGGGGGGCAGGTACTGATACTAAAGCCAAGTATATAATGGATAGAGATGTTATTCTGGTAACCTTCAATTATAGAGTTGGTCCATTTGGATTTTTAAGGTATATGATTTCCATTTTTGATACTTGAAATGCATAAAAATATGTCACAAAAAATGTTTTCATTGCAGTACCGATGATAACGTGATATCTGGAAACATGGGTTTGAAAGACCAGAATCTTGCTTTGCGATGGGTAAACAACAACATTCAATACTTTGGAGGAGACCCAAAAAGAATAACTTTAATAGGAAATAGTGCTGGTGGAGTAAGCGTGCATCTGCATTATATGTCCCCTCTTAGCACTGGTTTGTTTCAAAATGGAGTATCCTCTAGTGGTACCGCACTAGGATTTGGTGCATATGACAAAGATGGTTCTTCTCCTATGAAAAAGTTTGCCGAAGTCACAAATTGTCCACCTGAAGATTCGCAGCAACTATTGAATTGTTTAAAGTCTAAAACATTTGCTGAACTAAGCACATCATATGCTAAGTTAATGGTAAATTCATGAATAGCCATACGAGATATCATTTTTATTTGATATTTGTATTTTCAGGGGTCCCAACAAAATATATTCGGTATTAATGGAACGTCATTTAAACCCGTAATTGAAAAAACTTCAAAAAATTTCTTTATCAACAAAGCTCCTATTGAGTATTTTGAGAGTGGCCAAATTTACAATGCACCTTGGATTGCTGGTGTTGTAAGCGAAGAAGGACTTTATTTTGTGGGCGGTGAGCAATTGCAATATATTATATCTATAAAAACTCTCGATACAAACACGATTTTCCTAACTACAGGTTATACCTCAAACGATACTGCTATGACTTATATTGATGAAAATTGGGGAAATTTGGCACCTTACGTACTTGGATATGCCGATGAAATTCCAAAGGAACGGTACGCCGACATAGCCAACAAAGCGAAGAAACATTACTTGGGTGACAAACCGATTAGTAAAGAATCGTTAAAAGACTTTGCACGGCTGCTAGGCGACAGAATCATTGTAGCTCATGCGGAAAAAGCAGCTAAATTACATGCAAAGGCTACTCGCAAACCAGTTCGATTTTACTATTACAGTTACAAAGCTGCGCAGGGTATCTGTGATTATTTTCTTGGCGCTGCCAACAATTTCGGTATTTATTTCACTTTTTGGGATTTTCAAGTGTAAAGTATATTAAGTTCTATTGTCCTTGATTATATTTCTAGGTGTGTGCCATACTGATGATGTGAATTTTGTTTTGGAAAATAAATTTACAAGTCCTGTAAGTACGGAAAAAGATCGAGTGATGCTAGGAGATGTGCTAGACTTGTGGTTCGCAATTGCTAGCATAAAGTAAGTAAAAAAATATTTTAATAAAACAATAATATTGAACTAAAATTTTACATAAATGTATTTTTATTGCAGAGAATCGAAATTGAATAATTGGGTAAAAGTCAATTATTCATCTGAATTATTAAATTACCTGCACGTTGCTGGGCCAAAAAATTTCACTTCACGTAGTACGGATAATTTTGGGGAAAAAAACTTTTGGAAAAATATTGGTGTCGACCCGTAAATTATGTTATTTTTATTTTATTATTAAGATAATAATTATTTGTGTAAATTTTTAAATGATTAACATATTTTCGAAAATTTATAAATGTGAAACTTGTAATTTTACCTTTGTGTTAATATTCTTTTTGCCATTAGACTGAAAGTGCTTTTAAAAACAAGTATTGAATTTGCAATTGAAAAATTCCAAAGTACGGTGTATATGTTCGTCTATTTGCTATCACGAACAAAATATTTATATTCAGTTTACGTGTATTCTTTCTGTCACGTATACATTCTTTTGTTACTACGATCGCAGCAATGTATTTTATTCCATCGAAACTTCAATTTTATCTGATACTAATATCAAATATTATGATTGCATCAGGTGTGTTGTACAAAAATTGCATGAACATAATTATAGATAATCTAGAAAGAGATATGCCAATTTACGAAATAACCTTGTTTTATTACAATATCAAAATATCTTATATCACGCGAGAACAAGATTCTGTAATCGAAAAATTAGTGGAAAGATTGCCATCAGTAATTTTCGATATCACTGAACATAATACGTGCAATAACACTGCATTGCCATCTCCTACTTTGCCAGCGACAAATCTACAAAGAAGTTCATTATACATAATATTATTTAAAGAGAAAAATGAGCATACTTTATTTCACGAGTTAAAAATCATTATTGATTGTTTAGGGCAATTATCAAACAAATATAGAAGACCAAAATTGTTGTTGATTACTTTTGGAATGACTTCGAAGTTTGAGTATGATTTTTACAATGTATTTTACTATGCTTGGCTTAATAACATTTTAGATTTCACAATTGTTCAGAAAATTATGACCAGGCATATGGACATATTAGTTCCCAATGATCAATGTATGGTACAATACTATAATCCATTTTTTAATTCTATAACAAAAATGTTTTAAATAATATAATAAATATATTTCCCGATAAGTTGAAAAATGTTAATGGTTACAAAATCAAATTAGCAGTAGTCAGCAATGATATAGTCATTAAAATAATAAGAGACTGTGAAGGAAAAATTATTGATGTCAAATCAACTCAAATTTACATAACAACAACGATATTGAAAGCAATGAATTTTTCTTTAGAGTTCATCGAAGTAGGTAAAAATAAATCTTATGGAGAAGGCGATACGCTAATTTGTGAAACGTTGCAGAAAAATGAAGCGAATTTGCGTGCTCAACCTAAAATAAGTGTTAAATGTACCGAAGTTCTTCAGTTGAACATCGATGGAATGATTGCTAAAATAGTGGCTGTTGTTCCTCTGATATCAACTTCAAAACTAAAAATATCAATGAATACTTTTGGTTATTTTATATTTTCACAAGCATTGTTAGCAGCTATTGTCTATTTCTTGAGAATTTTCAAAATTCAACTAAAAAATTGGACATTTTTTGAAGTTATCCAAATTTTTTTAAATATTTCGCGAACTTACACACCGAAAAAAGTTGCTGACAAAATTTTGTTTCTCAGTTTTGTGATTGGATCAACAATTTTTTCTTTCAATATTTATTCAAGGTTTCTGCACTTCCAATTGTTGGATCAAGAAATTGACTTTGACACGTTCAAAAGTATCGATCAATCAGATTTGGATTTTTACGTATTTGGAGAATATTTAAATTATTTTTTTATTATTGACGACCCGTACATACGGAATTTGAAGAAAAAGGCAATTGTAATTAATACTAGTATGGGTATTTGCATGGAGGAACTAATTCGGAAACAAGATCGTATTTGTCTGACTTCAGACAACTTTGTTGAAAGTGTCAACTGGTCCCAGGTAGATCAGCAATATTCATCAAAATTCAAAATTGCAAAACCTTCCTTTACATATTTTTATATGAAATACTCTTTTGAAAGAGCGTCAGCATATATAGACAAATTTCAAATGTTTCTTCGTATGATCGACAAGTCAGGAATACGACAAAAAATTATCAGTAACACTAATAAGAAGAAAATAAATTTTGAAAATAAAGATACATCAAGTTCAGGAAGATTGACTATGCTACAGTTGGTTTCCGTCATGTTATGTGGTTCCATATTATCGATTATTATATTTTATATTGAGTATACAACAAAAAGTCTATAGCAGTTTACTGTAAAGTAAAAATTCGATATTTCAAAAAGAAATTGTACAAATATTTATTACTTTTATTTAGTTTTGTAAACAATTATGAGTATCGGGAACCGATTAACTGTGTTCAATGTTCGAGCAAAACAGTAAACAAATAAAACATTTCTCATTAACCTGTATTTACGCTATTATTTACGAGAATATTGATCAATAATATACTGTATGTTTACAAGTAGTTGAAATTCTAATAAAAGAAATTTGTTTTTCAGTCCACAACAATTTATTTACGTATTTTTAACAATTCAATATTTTCATTAAAATTAAGACCTGTTTCCCTGAAATGAAATTATCTTATCTCGGTCCCCAATTAATAATAATACAGATTTTCTTTATCACACGCGCAAATAACCGTAGCGAACACGGCATTTTACTTAAGACGACGCAAGGACGCTTTCTCGATTCTTCGGCAAACATTTGACGAACGAGAAGAAGGGAGAGATGAGTTCGTGGAAGTACGTGT
>JAYJLV010045454.1:0-21570 GCA_036873485.1 Torymus texanus
TTTTGAGTGATTTTGGTAGAATCCGCAAAACATATCGACATTCTAGAATTACGTCGGTATATCACATGGCGTTAAGCGAGAGCGAGGTGAGTGTGACCGAATCGGGCGTATGATCGAATTACCTTGAGTTACCTTAGATCAATAAAAGACTTCGGAGAAAATTTGTAAAACAATTTTATATGTCGATAAAAATGTAGACTTAAAAGTGTTTTCCTGCAAAATATATTATAAGATCTCACATCAAGTTTCATATGGAGCAACTGCTTCTCGCACGTTCGTATTATACTTCCCACATTCTTTTGAAAAGAGAGCCTAAACAGCTGCTTTCACTTGTCAGCCTTATATACAAAATCGAATTTCTCGTATAGAATTTGAAAACCTAAAAATTTCAAATAAGAACTTTAGAATGAAAAAATGTATAATCATATACTTAAAATGCAATTATATTGTTTTAATCTGATCTTAATGTTGAGTATTGCCGTAATAAAGTAAGCTTATTACTTAAATCATGTAGTTTATATTCTTTTACGTAATAGTATACAATATGAAAATATTACTGATGCGTTGTAACATACCGCACGCGAGCAGTACGTACGAATGAGCGAATATATATGCAAAATTGAATGCGGCGTAAATAAAACTATTAAGTGTGGATTGAAAATGGGATTTCCCCTGCATTTTTTTATTACCCCCGAATGATTTAGGTTGTAAAAGTATAAAAACCAGCGGGTGCTACTGGGACCCGCAAAACACACGAGAAAGAGGTTGTGCTGATAACGTTGGGGAAGTCTAGAACAGAACAAAGAAAAACCTTTCCCTGCTTTGGCAAAAGCGGGGATAAAGTACTCAGGGGCCCGCAGTCCGGGCGGGCCGCCTGCCAACACGTGTTGAAGACTGCCGACGAGCGTCGGCGCGCGAGTGTAAGGCTCCTCGCGTGCGCGACCCGGCAGTAAAAACTGACCCTTTTCCTTTATGTGTGTGAGTGTCCACACGGAAACCGCTAAGTGACAAAGATAGTCCGCCGCACGTCCGTACTCATTACGACTCTTGACGCGCGAGTGTAATGTTTCTCGCGCGTGCGGCCGAGCACCGCAGGCGTGTAATATTCCGCCAGCGGGGGCCGTCGGTCCAGTACAGTGTGGGCCCCCTGTACACGCATTACCAAAATGCACGGATCGACGCGCAGTTTATTGCTTTAGAGAGACCCGCTCAAATCGATGTGACAGTTCTCGATAGCAGACGAATGAGTTTGTGCGCCACGAGCCAGAGACTGCGCCTTTCATTTAACTTCATTATTATTTATTTAATCTGTCCATTGTTTATTTAATCTATCCATTGTTTATTTATTCTATTTATTGTTTATTAATCCGTTTATTATCATTTTATTTGTCTATTAGTTGTCTTAATTCATCAGTTCAAAGTTTGTCAGTTCATTCGATTTTATTACTTATTTGATCTGCGCATTAGTCCGAGTGAAGTACGTAGTGCGGTGGACCGGTTTACCCCTGACCTTCTTGCATCCCGTTTTTCCTTTTTTCAGCAACATCGAGTGAGAGTTCAACGATGAGCGAGAATCATTGAGTGGCGGTCAGGTACGTGACCGTACGCGCCCAAGCGAAGGTGCCAGGCGTAGGCGCCGAGCGCAGGTACATACCTGGCAGCGGGAGCGCGGGTCGCGTCTCCTTTCGTTTGTGCTCATTTGCACTGTATCTATAGCTAGCAGACGCAGCCAGGTATATATAGGGGCTGGACGCGTGGCCATCCGGCTCAGAAAACAGCAGACAGTTGTCCACACTGCATCCCCCCCTTTTCCAAGGGTGGAGTTTGGGTAAGCATCATTTAATTTAGATCTTAGTCTCTCGTGGAGAACAGGCACGTTGTCACGTGCTTGCGTTCAAGGTAGAGTCGGTCTTTCGACGGAGGCGGCGGGCGCGCCGCCCTCCCGAGTCAAATAAGCCTTGCTGATGAGTTCTGCAAGACCAGCCTGGGACGAAACGCGTTGACCTTTTTGGCGTTCTCTCGCGTATATTGACTTGGTTCTAATTTATTATTTATACTGTGTTTTTTACTAAGCCGATATCGAGTCTATACGCGACATGCGTAATGATGAATTAAGTATTTTGTAATTACTTTCCCTCGTTGATTGAAGTCTGTATTAATTTTGTCTAATATCAATCATAATGCAACACCCCATAAAGTCATGTTGTATAATTTGACTTCTTGCGAAGCTAAAACCACTCATGACGTGATCCGTATACACACACACGCACGCATGCACACCAGTTGTTAGTTCTTAAATAATCAGAAGAGTCATCAGGAATGAAAGTCGTTAAAAAAAGCGCAATTGCACATTGATTGGTTTTTATTAACGACTTTCCTTACAACTGACTCAACCAAGGACGACTATGAATTTACTTTTTAAAACAAAATTATGAGTATGAAGGTGTTAATTTACCAAGTTAAAATATTTGTGGGTTTTAGGCACGACCGTTTCTCGAGAGAATTTTAAAAGTATTTCCTAGGGTGTTACAGATATATAGCAAGTTTATAGATTATCTTAAAAGATTTTCTCACGGATCTCATCAAAATTTTGACCAGATACTCGACTAATATTATAATATTAGTCTATAGGGAGGACCCAGTTTTAATTCCATAAAGATCCATCGAGAAACATAGAAATGCGAGGACAAATAAAATTCGGGGAAAAATTGTTGATCATTTTATTGCTACAAGCAATCTATGCCCATTTAAAAGCGAAAAACGACTAGGAACGTTGAAAATGGACGGTTTTTGATTAACTATATAACTTTACAGGATTTGACTTTAAACTGAAAGATTGAATAAAAAGTTTTAGATAATAAAAGGACAAAACTTTCCTCTATATGGAATATTTTCTTTTGCAATCTATTTCTGTTGAGCTAAGTCCATAAAGTCGATTATAAACGGCTAAAGACGTCAGAAATCAACGTTTTTCCGCTGTAACACCATACGATTAAACTGTAAACAGAAATGTTAAATACAAAAGTTTTCGATAACGAAACAAAATATTCAATGAGTTTTGCAATTTTGGGCCTAATTTTTGCTATATAAGTTTACAGTATTTTGAGCGGTCTTATCTGGTGTATAAGAGGCTTCTCGTCTAGATACATAACTTGCCTTTCGGACTCTGTTATTACGCTGCTTGATAATGGCCGTTCCTTCTAAGAGCTTGTATAGCAGCTAAGGAATCTATAATACATAATAAAACTATTAAGAGCTTTCTAAGTGAAGAAGGTCCTGCAGGAAAAACTATGTACTCCTCTAGCAATATCATGGACATAGAAGCTGCTGCTGTTGTCGATGTTCGTTCTATAGTGTTGATGATAGTATGCTTTCGTCATCACCTTTGATCTCTCCTTAACGGTATTGTGATGAATAATGTGGGCGACTTCTTGCTGTCGAGCTTCCCTTGATAATATTCGCGTAACAGGTGTAATTGGGATCCGATCTTTTGGCGAACATTCCGCTTATTTCTTTGAGATGAGCTTACGTTTCTCCACGAGCTGGTTTACCGCTATTGAATACCTCGGAAAGCAGTAAATCGCCTGGTTCCTGCGGTGCCATCCCTTCAATGCGTTAAAGTCCTCTATCACCGTTGTCATTGTTACTGCAAATCGTCATTCACAATATATTATATCAGTAAATATGCAAGTTTTTATAGATGATATCTTAAAAATATGCTGTACGATCCAGTAGATACCGAAATGTAAAGAGTAGTTCGTTATCAATTCACTGTGTGATAATTGTGTTGAAAAGTAAAATTTCTTTTGCTCTTTTATTTATACGCATTTTACCAGCAATCCGCAATATCACTGTGCTGTAATTAATTTATTATCATATTGATTATCTGAAATTCTACACTACGCCTGACATAGTAACAATAAACAAGTTATTATTTCTTCGTTGATTACGCTAAACTACGTGTAGCGATAAACGTAATTCTACTTTCAATAAAGAATAAAATTACAGTCTTTCTTTCTATGGACAGTATGTATTGCAATAGTAATTAATTAATAATATAACAGTAATCTTGTATTTTAGTTCACATGCAATTTGATTCTAGTAAATAGTTATAGTAAAGAGTCGAAGACAGCCCATAGGTATTACGCTTTCGATGAAACGGCGGAAACTTGTTTGCATTATATTAGGAGCAGTTACAAGTACCATACTAATTATTATTGCAGCAGTCAGTTTCATGTTACTAGGTATGTAATATTTTATATATATATATATATATATATATATATATATATATATATAAGTAAGTCTCCTGAACTTTTCACTTGTGATCTAAGAAAAAATTCCTTTTAATTTGTTAACATCCCTTTCATATGGTTCATGGTAATTGGTTTATTAGAATGTAGGAACAAAGTCACACTTCTCATTCTTTTAGTAAAATAAAAAATGTCTTCACTGAAATAGTATATTACGCACCTAGGGAGGAAAAGTAAAGAATGTCCCAGATCGCACGTAAATTGTCACCCGAGCCGAAGGCGAGGGTGACAAACATGCGATCTGAGGGATTCTTTACTTCCTCCCGCGGTGCGTATACGTGTTTTCTCCACGAGGAGCGTAAAATGCGTAGGCTGTTTTTCGCCCGCAGGGCGTACAGTACGCACTTTACGCGCCGTCTGAAGAAAATATATTTTTTTTATATATTTTATATGTCAGTTCTAAGAATAAAGACAAATACAAATTCATTTTAATACATAATAAACTTCATAGTGTATTAAAAAATTAAGAAACATCAGAGCCCACAATTTCTTACAAACTTTTTGAATAATTTAATTCATAATAACTACCAATTAGCGTAAATATACATATATGAACAAAAATATTGTTAAAATTTACCTTTTTAAAGGATTCGGTCTGGGAAGCCTGATTAGGGATAAGCGAAATAGAGGAAAGTCAATAAGGACCAATTATGACCCATTTTGCATTTGACCAAATCTCTTAGAAAACGTATTTTTAATGTTAAAAATAAGTTTTAGAGATGATTTTTAATCATTAATATACTGAACCATTTATCAAATGAACGTTTCTATACTAACAAGCTTATATATAATATTATGAATATACTGATTAATCATGTGGCAGTAGGTTTATCGGGGATAGCTCGATTTCTGTCAAAATATCTCTAAAAATCTATTTTTAGCATTAACAAACATTTTCCAACAAGTTTTGTCAAAATTAAAGTGTGTCGAAATCGGCTTTTATAAATTCTGAATCGTCTTCTTTGACGTCTGAAAGTAACTAAACAGTAAATTGGACCTTGTTATGATTTATATAGTACCTTTGCTCCCCTATCATTTGACCAATTTATATAGCGAGACAAAAATAAATAATATTTACTAATTTTTTATGTTCAAAGGTAAAAATAATGATAACAATGATAGCAAAAACTCAACTTCAAATAGTAACCTATAAAGTGCTATGGTGTTATATTTAACAAGAAAAACAGAATAATTGTGATTTAACACTATAGGTATATTATTATAATAAAGTGGTTTTTTATCAATTTTTATAAAATTATGAAGCTTTTTTTAATAAATTTAAACCACATATATGTACGCAATAATTATACGGATGATTCTTAAATAGAAACTTCCGGTATAAACATCACGTTAAATCCAGTAGATACAGTCAACACTTTCTATAGTGCCACAAAATTTGCAGCTTCGGCGATTTTTCTTGGAATAGCGTTGTCCCCACACTTCGTGCGTTCCGCCTTCCGAAACGAGGTACAATAATACTTGTAATTGTTGGAGAGTGGAGTTGGATTGTCCGAGAGCGGTGGAGGAGTGGGGGTATAGCTCGAACGAAAATGGGGAGAAGCGGCACTATATAGAAAGAGTTGACTGTAGATTTATATTAAGCTAGTAAAAATTAAAGCTTCCTTGATAGAAATGTTAATCATAGGATTATGATTATTTTTCAGTTAACTTAATAGCTACGAACGAATCAAACAAAAATTTTGATTTTACCACTTCGTAAAATGGATATTTTAAAAAATAGTAGAATAATATTACTTTTAGAGAATAATTTTTTCTATACGTGACTCGTGTTTCTTTCCACACGTGATCCGCGAGCCGTGCTTCTTTCCGTACGACCTCTGCGAGTCGTGTTTCTTCTCGAGCTTTTCGAGTTATGCTTTCTTTATTCCGCGATCCGCGATTATGCTTTTTTTTTGTCCGAGCTTCGCGAGCCGTGATTATTTCGTGAAAGATTTTGACTGTGCTTGTTTTCATCAGATATTTTGAGCTATGCTACAGTCATCGCGAATCCCGTCAGCAGTGCTTTTCTTTGTATGAGGCGTCAATATGTGTGCGTGAGTGTGTGTGTGTATATTCACATTTTATTAGTCGTGCTTTCTGTTTTTAATCCACTGTTATAAGCGTGTATCTGTGAATGGGACACGTAAGTTCTATGTTTAATTTTGTAAACGGTATACCGTTCACAAAATCTTACCATAATTTTACAAAATCTTACAAAATCTTGATATTATACTTGTCTTATAAGACATATCGTTCTATAAAGTATTGATGCAAATGAATGACGATACCTATATTTATTTTTCAAGCGAAAACTCATTAATTTTCGTTAATTTTTTTTATTGTAGAATGATGTATTATTGGTTTAGACAGGCCAATTGCATGCGAATAAGACGTGAATCACTGCTTGTTTTTTTATATTAATTATTTGACATGTTCTGCCGATAAAATAGTCAGTGATAAAATAGGACTATTACTCACTCTTAAGGAAATAAGATTATTATTTTTTTTTATACTATGAATATACATGTAGGTGTGACAACAAAAAAATATTTATTTACGTCAAACTTAATACCTCTAAGATTATGAAATGCGTTATCATTTTTTAATTAAAAACTGTTTACGTTTAGTCGTATCAAATAACGCGATTGGTAGTGTGCTAAATATCATAATTAATAATATCGCGTCAGATAGTGCTATAAATAGTTTGTCCAAATCTGTTTGCGAAGCGCCGATCTGGGGAATATACTATTTGGTACGTTATGTAATTACTTCTGAATGTTTTGAATATACTTTGATACCTATACACGCATATATTTTCTGTTGACAATTTAAACATCAATACATTCTTTTTATAGCTAAAATAATCGAATTCGTGTATTTAAAATACAAAAGCTTCAATGTCTCTTTTGATAATATTTTGAAATTCTTTTATTTTACTATTAGATAGTTATAATTATATAAATGTAAGGAGTTGAAGATAAAAAATGACAGTTTTTAAAGTAAAACACGCGAGAAAGATGTTTTTATTTCTCACAAAACAGCATAGTATGTTATATTATACAATCATAAAATCTATCGCTTCGATCACGATGAGATTCCCATCGTTAATTCGTATACATTAAACAGTAAATAATACAACGAACAGTGAGGTCGGAAAAAGCGGCCTCAGAGGCCTTGATTCAGTCGTGACTTATGGTTTAGTAAGGGGGACCGTTAGGATGGTCCTGCCCAAGATGGGGGTTGCCACCAAATCCACCAGGACCTCCGTGTCCACTCTGGCCGTATCCACCCTGACTACCGTGTCCACCCTGGCCGTATCCACCTTGTCCACCGTGTCCACCGTGGCTACCGTGACCCTGGTCGGAACCACCGAATCCACCTTGACTTCCATGTCCACCCTGGCCGAATCCACCTTGACTACCGTGTCCACCCTGGCCGAATCCACCTTGTCCACCGTGACCACCCTGGGATCCATGACCCACATGATGACCACCATCTTCACCGTATTCGTAAGCCATCGCGGTAGCAACTAAAGCTGCGAGAGCCAAAATGATCTGTAATATAAAAAATTATGTTTCGTTATTTTTTATATCCCACATTATTATATGAAAACCATAATGAAATTATGACATAATGAAATCTATAAGGTTAAGATTTATAATTATATATTAGATATTAAAATTACTTTTGATTATTAGTTATTAATATTTTATAGAAATTAAATTAAAAAATGTAAAATTTATTAATGGGTAATATGAAATACTTATGTTTAAATGGTAAAGAGTAAATTATTTCACTTTTATATTAATAAAATATTATGTTTTAAGAAACAATTTTCGAAAGTTTTTTAACTTTGATTATATATACATATGTATATACAGAAATGGTAAGACAAATAATAATGCTTGTAAGTGAGCAATCATATAATTTAAAAAAAAAAAAAAATATTCTGTAAAACTAATACAACTAAATATACTGAATGACAAATAAAAATATATTAAAAATTTATAAAGAAGTGTAAATGAATTTATTTATATTTTTTCTAAAATAACTTCTAAATATAAGAAATGAGAAAAAATTTGTCGATTTGGTAGGTAAAGAGATAATTGATAAGAGTGTGGTTCAATTTAATGAATGGATTAATTTAATAATAAATGAGCAGTAAGAGCAACGATCTGGAGCTTCAAAAACTTACCAGTTTGCTTGCCATGTTGCTAGGAACGAGTGACTGGATTGTCTGCTGTCCGTCGTGAATTTTCGTCTTTTATATCCGCAAAAGAAAGCACGCGCCGCGCGCAGAGGTTATCGGCATCGCGCGTATCATCGTTATAGACAATGTTTATACAACACCATCTGTGGAATCAGCCATCACACTATGAATAATGTGTATATTTTTACTGAGATTTACGCATAATATTATCAAATGAGGAAAAGCCCAAGCCCCTCTGTGGGCCAAGGCCCTCATGGAGAAGTTTTTCTAAGAGTAAATTCGTCTCGTGTTGTTTTCTTTTATATTAGCTATTTACTGACTTGCTCTTCAAGTAGAAAAACCCAATAATATATTGACATCAAATTCAATTTCTAGAAAATAAAGAACATTTAACAAAATTCCGTAATGGAAAGTTAAATTATAAAAACAATATAAATATTTATTGAAAATTACTGTCATGCTATTTATTATTTAAAAAGTACGCATAATTGATGAAAGTTTATTCATAGATAAAGTAAATATCAATATGAGAATCATTTATATGTACCGTAGGCCGAGTTAGCGACCTAAGAAAAAGTAATTTATTTTAATTTATATATATAATTAATACTTCATCATTTCAAAAACATTACATGTATCATAGCTTTTATACACATCCATAAAATTGTATTACAAGTTATTTGGGTTAGTTTTGAGAATGTAAGGAACCACTTTTAATGTTTTAAAAATGAATCACTATTGTTATAATTTTTCATTGCCTTTCTTTCATTTAAATTTAAATTCTATTTTTATGTCATTCTATCGGATAAGTAGAGAAAGACTGTTATCAAAATTGATAAAAGAAGATTTTGACATTTGAAAATTCTCTGTAATGAAACGTTCGGTTTGAAAACGCAATAAATTATTAACACTTTAATTAGCAGACAATAATAATTAGCAGACAATAATTAAGATCAAAATTAGAATATAATAAAGACTATAAAGATCATATATTTTACCAGCTGAGTATTTTTTTCTATATTAAACTTTTTTTCTTAACAGCTTAGATCTATTACATTCCACTAATATTTGCAGTTAATTTAATTTAATGATGACATGTGTATGGTGCAATATTAAGTAATTTATTTAACATCAAATTTAAAAGATTATATATTAATCTTATTTTTTATAAAATTTACTGGTGTACATGATATCCAAAATATTATTGTTGTATGGCAATATTTTATGCTGTGTCTCTATTATTGCATACATGACATGGATTACATCATTTTGGCTGAAGTTATGACACACAGAAGCAAAAACACATTTAAATAACATAAGAAGAATGACAATATTTTGCTTCCTTAGAATCTAATTTATCATGATTGATCATATTTGGTCTAGCTTATATTTGCAGTTATCCAAAACCTATACTTGTAGAAATCTTAGAGGAATTTAGTCAATTTAACTCTAGCTATGCTGAGTGAAAGCAAATCAATTTTATTTATAAATAATTTTTTCCTTTAAAAATAATCAATAAAAATTTAGCAAATTATAGTATTTTTTTGCACTCAAAAATATATTCATGTCAATTTTTTTTTAATTACGAAATGTAACGTATTTACGAAAAATTACGTAATATATAAAATTAAAAAATTGCTAAAAAGCAAAAAAATTGATTTTGACAAAAATAGAATATTGACTCCTCCAATCGTGTAAGCAAAATTTAAAAAAGTAACCCTATCCGATTAAGTAGATCATGAGATATCAGGGTATACGGACACATCCACATGGAAATTTTCTAAAAATAGTTATAATTCCAAATTTGCAAATAATATTCCTAATATATTTACTCAAAAATTTTTTTGATTTGCTATCATAAAACTTCCTCTAGGGAAAAGAAAAAGTATATTGAACCTCTGAAATTTTATAATATTATTCGCTAATTAATAACATAAGAAAATAAGAAAGATTTATAAAAAAAAAATAAACGATACACAGTTAGAAATAAAAGTAACATTTATATTTCAATGTGGCTCTATACATTATTTCGTTTAAAAAAAAAGAAATGACAATATGTACAAATTTATAAAATTAAATTTGACGTTTTAGCATATTGAGTTATGGAACGATTGATACTTTAGACAAATATTTAACAATGAAATCATATGGCGTTCACGTGATATATTATATTATTTAAAATTACCATGCACACACCTGTTGAAGCTTCATTTAAATAGTTATTGACTTTAATTTATAATCGTTTGTATGAATGCGTAAAGGCAAATGTAATCTTAATTTAGGCTTATTCGTAAAACAGGTGAATCATCGGTATATAATAACGCGCATTTTATCTGATTGATTGAGTAGATGAAAGTAATGATATAATTTCCATTATTATGTTTACATGTGAAACCTGTTCAAATAGAGTTTTTGGATAGTAACATCATGTAGGAATGTAAAAAAGTGAAAAAACCCTGAGAGTGATAAATTGTTTACAGAGTATAAAATAAGCTAAGACGGAAAATAATAGTTAACTTATACGTATACAAGTTGATAAGAGTAGATTCATTATAAAAACTTTAATTGGCTAAGATAAACAGATAGATGGTAAGGTTTTAAACGTGTTGTTCTATGCCATTTCTATTTTAGCCGTGTGATTAAATAGAATATTTGATGAAATCAAAACATTATAAAGTTTTAGTTGGGTATTTATAATCGAATATCAGATACACAGATCCACAAAAAGAAGAAACTAGTTTGCGCTAAAGTCTATTGTCTAATAAAGCCAACCTGTAGTCAGAATTTCTCTATTGCTTCAAATTTTTGAGATATTTTAAATTAATTTTAAGAATACAATAATTATTTCTCTCGATCCTTTCAAACAAATTTGGGTTTCTCTTTAAATTTTAACTTTGTCTTTTTAAGATATCTCAGAAATCTTCTACGTTAGATATGAAAAACCTTAGAACGGAGCAATCCTGATCCAGATTCGTGTTTAGAAGCCGTAATACATGGATATATAATGATTTAAAGTTAACTTAAAAAGGTTGCTAAAGGAAAAAATCAAATAATTTTAATATAGTTCAAAATATCTTAAAATAAAAACATTAGTTAATCAATTCTTTTTAAACATTTTTGTCTCGAATAATTGTTTCTCAGACCTAAAGCTTTTTTTGAGGAAGCAAAAAATAATACAAAGTATTAACAAATCTTTTTATTGTCTGTAAAATTTGTCCTAAAGTACAATTTAAAGTATAAAAAAATGAAAAAAGTACTATCACATCATTCTACTTATTTTTACATCTAAAAATATTTTACTTTTGAAGTATCTTTATTGGTGGAGTCACTGTTGTTTGTACCACTTGTTGGTCCATAGATATTGATTGTTAGTTTCTGGTCAATTGTTGGCTAATAAACATGTAAAAATTCCATCGCTCATTGGAATTTTACATGAGAAGGATACAATATGATTGCACTGTTCAAACGACAGCCTCCCGAATGTCAATGAGTGGTGTCACGTTGTCCATTTCTAAATGAATAGGTTTCTCCTGATTCGGTACTGGGACGGCGTGGGTTTCACTGGGAGTAAAGGCCACTGACAAAAGCTGCTTCTTTTTGGCCAGTTCTGCGCGAGCCTTGCTCTTTGCACTGCTGAATCGACTTGTTACGGTTGCTGTATAAAAAATAATTATTATTATATAAAAAGTATCTAGTAAACTTAACCGAGTTTTATGTCATTGTCTGGCTTAAGCGAATTATTTGATTTTTTATTTTTTTTTTAATATCTTGATATATAAACGTTATTTATTTGGTTTATTTATTATTAAACTACGTATTATAAAGCATACTTTGGAACAGTTGGTTAGATTTAGCTTGCGGAATATGTATGACGAAACGCAAAATTCAATTGTCTACTATTGACTCTCATTACCCTCGTTACCAAAAAATATAAAAAGAGTTCACAACGAAAATACATTCCAAAAGTATATTTGTTTCACTTTAAAAGAAAGCTATTATTTTAATGAAATTTAACTCTAACATTGACACTATAGGAATTTAATGTTGTTATAGCTTAATGAGTAGTCGCTTTAAATTCACAAACCTTTTACAGTAGAAACTGTCTGTTCAAAATGATTTTTCGTTTTAGCAGAAATAGCAGCAATAGCTTTCTTCAATTCATCATTCTTCGCAGTCATATAATTACCAATGGGGGATTGCTTAACAACCTTGATAGCGGACTGTTCAACTTTTTTGGCAGCTTCAATACCTCTAAGCAATCCGGATTTAATTTTTTTAACATTCTCATTGACTCTATTAGCGACACTAGCCTTTGTCTTAGCCACAGCCTTTACACTATCAACTAAAACCTGCTTCTTGAGTTGAGTAGATTCTTGAAGATCACTAACAATGCTCTGCGTGTCTATCGTGAGCTCCTTTTTCACTTCCGCGACCGCTAAAGAATCACTCGTTTCTTGTAAAGGAAAACCATAGCCATACGCTGCCAAGAATGCCACCTGCAATAGTGTTATTCATAGTTTTTTAATGTTCACGTTATATTAAAAATATATTGATAAATAATAAACGCAGGAAATACGTGTTCAAAGAAAATAACATAAAATCATTAATGATACAAATTTTTATCGTACTCACCATAAAAGTAAGAGTCAGATATGTTTTCATGATGAAAAATATGGACTAACGTACAGTATGAAAAATCAGACTTGTTTGAAACGAAAATTTTAAAATATATAAGCTTTTATACTTTTGGGATGTGAAATCCCATAAGAGAGTTAACTTCTCTAACGTTTTCTGCCCGTGGGCCATTTACAAAACCGAAGCAATTTAAGCTTATTTTGTAATTCAACGGGGAACATTGAAATCAAACATTCCTTGGCACTTTCCAAATATTTTTACTCATTCTTTACACCACTCTTTCTGAGCAAATTCTTATGATGGACTATAATGTTCCACGTCTAACTGCTTACGTTGAAGAAGCTATATCTGCGTATGAACGATTTTAAAATAGCTTCATCTGATAAAAGCAATTCTGACATTGTGATTATTGTGAAAAATTTTCAATAAACATTTATCGATTCATTATTATTTTTAATTCAAACTTTAACTGTATGAAATACTCGTGAAATATTACTTTTAAAAAATAATCACAATATTATCAGCATTAATACCTACATCTATACCCTACGGTATATTTCAAACTCTTTTTTACTTTATATTGTTTTTTTTTAAATTTCGTTACATTATCAAATACTTTTCATGGAAGGTCAAATTCCTTGGGAAACTAAATGTAAATTTTCTGCAGTTATTTAATTCTAAACAAGCATTTCGACGTATACGATCAATTGGACAACCTTACTAGCTTTATTTTATCAGTTGGTCATTATATATCTATATATGAGTTTCCATCGAGCATGGATTGAAAATTAAAAATATTAAGATTAAAGATTTACTAACATATCAACTTTATCCATAGAGATCTTATCGGATTTCTTGCAAACATTTTAATACTAAGTTCTAATCAGATGCAGAAAGGGTTTATTATTACTGATTTATCATGGAAATAAGTATAAAAATTCAGAAAGAATGTATATCATTACTAGTATTACATAATGTACAAATATGTATTAAAAAAGGTGTAAATCTAATAATCAACAATATAATTTTCGCAACTACGATTTCTCTATATTAGGCGATATTTTTTGCAAAAATACAATTTATCAGTTGATTTCCTAATTGAATTTTCATTTCTTTCCAAATAATTAACGAACTTTAGTCTTAATTCATTTTTTTGTGCATTAAAATATTCCACTTAGGGACATAGTACATACTTGAAAAAATATATATAAATAAACAATATTAACTCTCTGCATAACATACTCAATTAGCTCTTCTACTTGAATTGCATGGTCTTTCGCTTATCGAATTAAGCTGACATTTTCAAAGAATGTTTTCAGGTGGAAAACGATGTCCTCAATAGTTTTTCATTAAAAATGTCTAATAATAACTAATTCTCTTACTGCGGTGGAAGATATTTTCTCTGTGGCAGCGACTTAGATAAAAACAGTCAAATGTTTTTCGAAAATTATTCAAATCTTCTATAGAAAAAATCAAAAAGAGCGGATAAAGAAATGAATCTATATATTGAAGTAGTAAACAGATTTTATTTAAATGTAAACGATCTAGTCAGAAAAAATTCATTAATAACTTTGACTAAGGGAAAATCATTTTGCTGTTATATATAAAAGTGTATAATATCAGTGCGTAAAAGTATACGTAATATACTATGAAGCATAGAAAATATTTATATCTGAATTTATTTGATAATATATTTTGTACGTGCGGAACTTTTCTAAATTATTGTTGATTTGTACATATTTACAAAATTGTTTATTTTTTATCTTATTTAAATATGTTATTACTCTGATAAAATTGTACATAATTAACAAAAATTTGATGATAAATTTAAATTAATTTAGATTGCTTTAATCACATGTTCAATGAAAGCTTTTTAAAATCATTCATGTCTGTGTTTTTTAGATATGATACTTTATACTGTTCTCCAATCGTGGGAGGCCTGGAAAGTTTTTGAATGATTGCATTGAAATTATAATTATATCTAAACGTCTGATGGTGCAAAGATATGATTAATTTTTTGTGAAATTTTTATTTTTATTTTTAACTAATTAAATAACTATTATAAGACGGCTTAATTTTAAATCAAAACATTAGTTATTCTAATACTTATATATAAAGTTCATTTTTACGATTAATAACTAGATATTAATTCGTGCATAAATATTTAACTGCAATAATGTTACAAAAACATTTTAATATACATTATTACTTTCAAATCCAAATAGAATTAAATTATATTTTTGCAGGATTAAATATAATAAACGAAGATTTGTTAAGATTGAATTAATATTTTATTTTTTTCTATAAGCTATTTCTTAATTTCTAACTTCATTCCTTTTATAAAGTTTCTTTGACAAAATTACTTGAGGAAAAGTAAGTAGTAAGTCATTTTTCAAAGTAAGTAATACATGAAAAAATTTCTTTGATATTTGAAATCAGGATATTGGTTTTATCGCGGTCATATTTTATATTATAAAAAAATTGATTTTTATTTACTTTCACAAAATAAAAGATTTATTTTTGTCAAATACATATAGTACAATTTCAAGTAATACTCTGTTATCCTTTTTTAATTATGAACGAGTTAAAAAAGTAAAATTTATAATGCAAATAAATAATTTGAACGTACAAAATAATAATTTACAAATTTGTTTTCTTTTACAAAATTTTTTTTACAATACAATTTACAGTATACTTAGAAATTCTGATGCTTGAACTAATAAATTTATTTTAGCCAACTGCTATATCGTCCAGAATACTTTTTAATCTATTTCTACAGTTTTACACAGCTGGGCCATAGGTGTCGGCTGGTGGTCCGTAACTGTTAGCTGATGGACCGTAAGAGTAGTCTGGTGGTCCATAACCATTGAATGGTGTGCCATGCATAGGTGCTTCCTGAACGAAGACTTTACCAATGACCGGCTCCGCGTTGCTTATGTAGGTGTGCACTTTGATAGGTTCCTGGCTGATTGGAAGCAATAGAACCGTGTGAGTTTTGGTGGGAGTTTTGACCTTTGAGAGGAACTCGGTCTTTTTTGTAATGCCTTCGTGCACCTTGCTTACTGCGCCGCTGAATAGGGTTGTCGCGGTTTCTGTGTGAAAAATCATTGTTATTAAATATTGTAAATTATAACTTGGAAATTAAAAAAGAAGCTTAGTAATAATCTTTCTATAAAATTACGGACATAATTAGTTCATTGCTTTGAGGAGACTTGTCTATTATAATTATTGTTTGCTTATTCGCACTATCTTTATTAGGAAAAGTAATTAAAAAAGACAATACGAACTAGTTTACTTGTCCAATTGTTTGGTTGCGCATTAGGAATTTTCCTAATTTCTTTAAAACATTTAGTGTGTACTTTCACTGTATGTCAATGATCTTTATCTTTTTAAAAATATTTATCCTCTCAAAAGGTTCTATTGTTTTTAGATGATTATATTTGCCGTTACTACAGTCAGTTAACTAGAATATTCCAAAGCAAAGATGGAAAAATTTTAATTTTTCTTCGATTTTAAGAGCCTATTATTTATGTAGTGCAGGAATATTGAAATTTTATAGTAATTATATTATTCCAATCTATTTATAAATATCTTATGAGCCATTTTAGAGGATTTGACTGTAGCATTAAAGTAGCAAAAAATTGAAAAAAAATTTACAACTAAATGGTACAATTTAACTAACGTTTATCCTTATGAGGAATATTATTTATTAATATATTTGAAATTGTCTAACCTTTGATTGGGAGCTTGTGCTGGAAGAGACCCTGAGTTTTAGATGAAATAGCAGCAACAGCGTTCTTCAATTGAGACTTTTTGGTAGCAATGTAATTGCTAATCAAAGACTGTTTGGCAGCCTTTAGAGCAGAAACATCGATGCTTTTCACTGCTTGTACACCTTTGAGTAAAGTAGATTTGACTCCCGTGACTCCTGCTTTGATTCCATTGGCAACGCCCGATTTTACCTTGACAACTGCTTTGACGCTGTCAACTAAAGCCTGCTTTTTGAGTTTAGCAGATTCTTTGAGTTCACTGACGACACCCTGCGCATCGGTTACGAAGTCTTTTTTCACCTCGATGATCTTTGTTAACGGATTTGGAACCTCTTTCAGGGCGAAACCATGGCTGCATGCAACCAAGCATGCCATCTGCAATGATTATTAGTAATTTTTAAGTATCAAAGTGGAATAACATTAAAATAAATTATTAATTGACATTTTATTAGAGCAAATAATAAAATTATAAAGACGTTTTTATTTACTCACCAGCAAAGTAATTGTAATGTAAGTTTTCATTGTGGAAGGATATTATGCTAATGTACACTGTGAAGAATAAGACTAGTTTGTGACAGAAATTTGAAAACATTAGCTTTTATACTTTTGGGAAGAGGATCCTTTTCGAGAGTTGGCTTTCCCTGCATTTTCTTTCCCTTAGGCAATTTACACGATGACAACTATTCGAACTCATTCTATAGTTTTCAGATAGATATTGAAATTTGAGATTCCTTTGTCACTTTCACATAATTGTCGAATGACGGTAGGAATGCATTGTGTCACTGATATAGATGGGATACCTATACTTGACTTTAAGATTCTATTATACTTATAGAAACACATAAAACTAGTGCAGAATAAATAAATATAGATTTATATCATCTACTATATATCTTTTACAATACTAGCAGTGTCAATGCGCGCTGCGCGCGCCCCAACGTGTGCCAATCAAATTTTACATGTCCATTTCAAATCGACCAATCACCATCATTAGAGGTTACAATCTTAAGTCCATCTCTTTTTTATATAGGATATTGCACAACTTTACTAATTGTAAATAATTACTACCACGTTTTATATAAGACAATGTCATTATAATCTTCTATATAACAGGATTTTGCAATGTTATTTTTTTAACAATAAATACATTTTTTTCCTACGCTAAATAAAACGAAACGTTCTTGAAATTTTCCTCGTAGAGAATTTCTACCATCATTAAGGTGGCTCCAACGACTGTGCTTAAAAATATAGATGAAGATAAAACATAGAAAATGGTATAGTTGAAACCTTTAACTTTGGATTGCTGCAAAGAAAGAGGGGTGAACACGCAAATAAGCGAGATAATTGCATTGAAAAAAGTTCATTTTAACCACGTAGCTTATGGGAACCCAATCAAAAATATAAGATAAATCGCTCGTTTTCAATAATAAAAATAGTGTTTTTACAAAAAAACTACATGATTATAGTATTTGAAATAAGGATTCTAATAATCTAAAGAAAATTATGGGTAAACATGCAATTTGGAAAGTTAACCAGCTGTGAAAGTATGACAATTTACTTATCGCCTTACTCAGTAGTGTACCTTTTGCGCATTAAAAAATTTCATTTTTTTATTATTAGTGATATTTTTCATAATAACATTTATATAAATTATTCGCAGTTCATAGATTTTAATTAAATATTTTTATTTCGCGAAAAAGGGCAAATTTTATTTGTGGCGGCAGCCTCTATCTTCGAGCACTCTCTCAAATTATTCACCACAAATTATTAAGTTATTATATGTGTATTTATTTCATTTCTAAAGTGTATATTATGTTTAAATTGTATTTATAATATAAGGTTGAATTAAAGAGCTTTATCCCCGTATATAATAATAAGTAAATAAAATGAATGGATAAATTTATAATATTGTAGTTGGTAAATTTATTATACATTTTTATAAACTTACTGTTTGCACTGTAGTGAAGTACTCCTAATATTTAGATGCATATCCAGGTAGTGGTATAATTATAAACAAAAGAATTTAGTATAGTAATTTAGTATATTTTTTTAGACGACAGCTTATACAGAACAAAAGACTGCATTCCGAGATTTTGTATTTTATACATAATATAGCTATTGTATTTAATATTACAAATTGTTTTAAGTTTTAAAGTGCAAAAACTTGATACGTTTCCTGTAAAGATGTATAATTAATTAAACTGGATGATTCATAATAAGCCGAATCTAGAGAGTGACACAGACAAAAAATAAATTTTTCTTAATAAGCAATAACTTTCATAAAAGAAATAAAAAAATAATACAACATATGCGTATATAAAACGCAGATTTTAGGTTTTCGTAAGTCACACTAATATTTTACTCAATATTTGATATTTTAATTATATCATAGGGGTATCACAGAAGAATTTCAAGTTTGTATGAACGAGGTTGCATTTTTTTAAATTATTTGTTATAAAAAATAATAAAATATTTTCACTTATATTATAGATACTATTTTTTCTTACTTTTGTAAATTCAAGAAAATCGACAAAAACTTCCTATAAGAAGTTATACAAGATTAATTAAATCTATTATCGTTATAATTTTTGCATATATATACATTTTAAGCAAACAAACTATTAATATAACTGATAAGACATTGATTTCACTTAATTAACATAAATATTTATGATTAAATCTTAACTATAATTTATTGCGTGACAGAAAAAAGTTTTCACAGTGTAAAAATATTAATATTTTGAAGGAAACATTTTAAAAAATGTGTCTTTATTAACTATTATATTTTACTAGTAATGATATTTGATACCTACAAACAAAAAAAACAATTATCATACGTTATTCTAATATAATTACAGATATTTTAGAAAAATTAGCAAAAGTTAATAAAAAACCAATGTATTCTATTCATCTTGCTTGAACTCAATTTGCGTTTCTTGAATTACAACGAAATTGTAAATTTACCAATTGATTACATTGTATTTAAAATGAAAGATTTGAAAAGGAGCAATTGAATTTTTAAATTATTAATTGTCATTGTACATAAGATTAATATGATTTCTAGTGGATTAATTATACATTACGCATCCACGATAAATTGCCACATCTGTTTCAAGAATATTTAAGAATAAACGAGCTCTGGGCAGTAAACAGTCAGGTTTCATGTCTAGATGTCTCGCGATTTGGTTTTTATATATACTGCTTAGCCCGTAGGACGATTAGAGGCCAACTCAAATATGAGCTAACTCTTAAAGACTAAATTTAAAGCAGAAAATTCAATATTCAGATAGTACTACGCTTAAAACTTCGTTTTTACAATGACATTTCATTTCTAAATATTAAAAATTATGATAATTATTATAAAAATATATAAATTATTATTAAATATTAAGTATATAGTCTATATATAAGCTATATTTTAATACAGAAAATTTTATCCAAATTTTCAGTTATAAACACTTTAGTAATTTATAATAAAAGTGTGTCGAGACATCTTCATAACATTGACAGGGTGATAAATATAATGTAACGCAAGAAATTTTACTTAATGAACTCACTGATTCTTGATTTATTACACACAAAAGCATAGTTTCGTTAACGTTACGTAAGTATGAAATCAGAAACTTTCATTTTGACGCGAATTTAAAACAATAAAAAGAAAATAATCAATATATTTCCTTCTATTTATCACTTTTATATACCTTATTTTTTCATTTTCTATACAACATTACTACGTAGTTGAAAGCCGAGACAAACTAGGCAAAAACTTATTTTATTATTTGGAGTATTAAATCATATTTTGTTATGTGTGTGATCAAAATAAAAAGTCAACTTAAAAAATTTAAACCAATAAAAACTTAACAAAAAATAACGGTTTTTCGAAATCTTACAGCAATTCTAGATTCTACATGTTTAAAAAGGTGAATTTTTAACTGTTCACGTTTTTAAAGACAAAAACATGTTTCAGTGCAAGATAGTTTATTTGACGAAATAATTTATTATCACTTAACTCGAATAAAACTAAATGACATATAAAAATTATATAAAAATTTGATACTGCATGTATCTTTTGCATCACTCTCACAAACATGTTAGAAGTATTCAAAACAGAAAGAAAACGTTTCATTATAAGGAATCCCCTATTTCATTATACATTTTACAATGACTCACAATATATTTACGCGTTATAAAGTAGCACGAAAGACACATATTACTTAGAGATTGATAACAAATTGTGTCTAGAAGCGATTGATTTTCCTTGGGCTTTTTCCTCATTTTCATCAACGATATATTCTGATGTCTTTTTCGTGGAAAGTATTCTATCGTTGTATGCATCATCGCATATTAAGGCTGCCGCAGTTAAAATTGAAACACCCGCAAAGACTATCAACATCACTAGTTCTAAGATAACCTATGCAACATAAAGTTTTTATATAATATATTGAAACTTACGTCAGATAGATTTCATTTAATTAATTATTGTTAAATCAATGTTTAATGTGTGAACAATCTGTTACAATTTAGAATCAATTTGTAAATATACTTTATGATTGTCTTATGATAGAAACCCGAAAGAAAAAAAGAAATGTACGAAAATGTAGAAAACCGTAAGAAATTGTACAAAACTGTAAGAAACTGTATA
>JAYJLV010045465.1:0-21570 GCA_036873485.1 Torymus texanus
TATATGTATGTGCTATTATAGGATGGAAATTTCAACTTTCGGTACACGTGTAGGTGCGTGTGGTCAATGTACTAGTACGGCGGTTATGTGTATGCGTATTATATATGTTTGGTAGGAGAAGGCAGGGGTTAAGAGCGATATTACTTCCGGTCGAGGTGTTGGATGGCGCGGATAAAGAGGTTTATTGTTGTGAGTTTATTCTCTGCGAGACTCGCGGTGGGGATTACTAATGGCCGGTGTAGCTGGTTCACCGGTAGTTTGTTCATCAGTTAGTGCAAATAAAACGTGTAAAATAAAATATATTGTTTTTTATCTTTTAAAATTTATCTCTTTTATTTCAACAGTAATTACTTTTTTACCATTATTTTTGGAGTATGTTAACAAATATATTTTTAACGGGAATTTAAATGAAAAATTTTTCTCCGCAAAAATAACATCGAAGTATCAAATTCGTTATTCGTTTTTATTACACTTCAACGATTAAAAAGCAAATCAACCGGAAAACGAGAATTATGGACTTCTGTTAGTTTATTGCACGATACCGAACGACACTAATCAACCATGTACAACGCAAACCATACAACGAATTTTGAAAATAAAATATTTCATTACAAATTGTGCAATTTGAAACGTTGATTTTCTTCCACGAAAACATACGATAAACCGCTGCAAACACGAGCCAACCAGAACGTTATTTAATCTCCGTGCTCTCCTGCGTATATGTGTTCCCGCCCTCGTCGATAAATTCAATATATCCCACAAAAACGACACCATAAACATCTCTCCTCCCCAACACCAGGGAGGGTAGAAATCTCGCTCCGAGCCAGCAGAGCGCATATATAAACGCAAGCGCGGCGAGAATAAAACCAGCTACCCCTTTCGCATCATCCACCCTCCCTTACCCATACAAGAACCTCACTTTATCTCTTTTTCTCACACCATACCTTCTGGCAAAAAAAAAAGAACCCGCACGTACATACATCTTCGCTCAACTCCCACGACGACGTAGTAGTGTCGTCGCGTGTGCGCGCAAAAAAAGTGAGCGTCGCGGGCCCGGCTGTGCGTCAAACGGCAATTTTGCGGCTACGATAAGAGTATGGCTCGTGTGTATGTGTATGTGTAAGCCCCGCAGGGGGAGAAAGGGGAGAGAGTATGAGGCGAGCGCGTCGCCGATTAGGGAGCCCCCGAGTGCCGTTCGGGGGATATGTACGTGCCGAGTTCAGTGTATACGTGTAAGCTGTATGTGTGTACGTACCGTACGTATATGTATATATATATGTGGATGAATAGAAGGTAGTAGGGATCGAGTTATGGTTGGGATGCGAGGACATAGAGAGAGAGAGAGAGACAGCGTGCATGATGTAAGGACCATCTGATGCTGCGGTTGAGTGAGGAGGAGCTGCTGTGAGCGTGGGGTGGTGAGAGGGAGGGAGAGAGAGAGAGAGAGAGAGCTTTGTGCGCGATGTGGAACTACCGGTTTTGCGAGAATGGCTTACATATTTTGGGAAGGAGGAGGGAAGCGGCTTTACGCTCCTGGGGATATGGAGAGGGCAATTTATAGGGAGGATTTAAGGCGTCGAAGGAGATGTTCTATGATTTAGAAAGGGGCAGATTTTTGATGAATATGTTTTTCGCGGTATTAGGCGAATATACTTGCATTATTTACTGTAGATTAAGAAAAAAAAAATGTGTATTGCACAATGAAGAAGAATACTTGTCAGTATATTTCATCGTAATCTTTGAATGGGCGCCCACGGGTGTAATTATCTGTTTAAATGTTTTCGAAATCTTCTGGTACGAAATTTTGTGAGACGCATGTTTTACGAGGTTCCAAGACATTTTGAAAGACTTTTTCGTGGGTGTATTGATTGAGTGGATTCTTTCGTAATAAATGATCTCTGCAGTCTATATATTAGAATCAGAGAAAAGTTTAATAGACTTCGTTAAGATATTTAATGAAAACCATTTCTATATATTTTACTTTGAGAATATTGCTTTAATACGAATAACTCATATAGTAGGAAAAAGCATCATTGTCGTTTACTTTAATTACTCTCCATCATCGTAATTTATTTAAACTCGCTTGATTTCCAAAGAAAGTTAAAACCTAAGCAAGTCGGCAATTTTTTGCAATTAGTTTAGCAAAGATGTTCCACTCGCCTTCGCCCCCGAAAACTCCCGAAGCTCCTCTTTTCCGGTAAGTTTAAGTAGTTATCCAGAGGAGGGGGTCGTAGCTTCCACTGGAAAAAGTTCATCACTCCCTCTCTCTCTCTCTATCTCTCTTCGACCCCTCTTCTTTCTTTGTACAACTAGCAACTTTTTTAATAAAAATGGCTAAAAACTTTCATCCTTCTTTTCTTTTCAGCCTCTGTTTCATCTCTCTCTCTCTTTCTCTCTCTAACAAAAAGACTATACCTACGGGGGTATCCCGAGTCGTTTATTGGCCAACGCGCGCTCAAGTTTTTCCATCGCAGGCGCGTACAGCGATCGAAAAAGTGTGAACGCGAGAACGCGCGTTAATGGTGTCCGGTCCCCGCGGTATGAGAACCCGCGTGTGTATATATATATACATGAGCATTCACAAAGTACTTCCGCTCGCTGCTACGGAGCGGCATTTGATTCACGCGCGCGCGTGCGAGCTAGCGCGATACGCAATTAGAATGGCCCCGCGGGGAAATGCATGGCGAGTATCGCTGAGCAATGTCTTTTAAATTGGCTCTCTTTTTAATGGCAAACGAGATTGCCGCATTGCCGTTGCTACTGCTGCTGCTTACTGCTCTGATTTTCCGCGATGTGTTTTTCGAGCTTGTTGATGATTGAGTTTTTCAAGCGCGAGGGTATATACCGGATCGGAGATCGAGTTTGTAAGATGTAGGTTAGCTTACGCAGCAGACGTTTTTCTCGTCTCTTTAATTCTCAGCAGTTAAGGTTTAATTTTATCTCGGGCAGAGATGTATAGTATATAGGCGAGCGTGGGATAATATTATACTTTAATATGAAATTTTTAATTTTTATGCGTGTTATATTAAAATTTTATATCATATTTGAAAGTTTTATATTTATATTCAAATAATTATTGAACATTCTTAAGTAGAGGTGGGACGTTTATTCGTGCTATAAATTTAGCCTTAAATGTTTACTTTAAACGTATATGTTTTTTTTTATATACTATACGCTCACAATATAACTATCGAAAATCTATTATAGACACCAATAAATCTCAAGGATATACCTACAGCTTTGCACATACACGTCATAGCATAATTTATGGTATAAAGAAAACGTAATTGCACTTGAAAATATACGCAAGACCTCTGTACACTCTATAATTTTATATGAAATTTATAATTAATAGATTTCTAAGATATGATTGAGTTTATTCGTTTCACAGGCATTAGAGACGCGAAATTTCCAGCTTTTAATACGCGTAGAAATAGGTAAATTCAATCTTCATTGTATATACACATAGCGTTGTGCTCATGATTCACGATAGCAATTTGTTTGCTCTTCCTACAATTTTTAATGGAATACTTATCAAGATTACATCTAGACTTAAGATAAGTATTTTTTAACAACGCTTTTTACTTGAGATTTCTGAGAAAATCATAAAGTACAAAAGATTATTTTTCTTATTATTATATTAATATTAACAAAATATATAAGATAAGCAGCAAAATAACTTTCCGAGAAGAATTATTTCTCCGCATAAAAAAAAACAGCGAATACGAAAGGCAGAGCTTGGACATATATCACAACATGAAGACCACACAGGACAGAAAATAATAATAGAATCCTACACAACTTCAAAGCAACGTACGTCATAAACCTCGGAGATTCTTCAGCCAAGAATACTACCTTCCCTCAGTTAGAAAAAAAATCCCTCAAAACAGCAAAAACCTACCAATCGTGAAAGCCCCTTTAAACATTCCGATGTGTACGCAGTTCCGGTACCTCGTCGACGGAACCTCGCGCGGACGCGATAAGTTTCCCTATATATATATACATCTACCCTTGCTGCGCGTGCGGTTATTAATATGCAAATGGATTAGAGCCGCTTGCTTAGTCGCGGAGCGCCAACTACTCCACGTGCCGACAAACACAGAAATCCCCCGGAAATCCTATACACAGACTCTCTCTCTCTCTCTCTCTCTCTCTCTCTCTCTCTCTCTCTCTCTCTCTCTCTCTCTCTCTCTCTCTGTTTACGGTATAAGGGTGAATAAAAGTCGCGAGGTAATTGAGGGATTTTTTTACTGGCACGATGCGATTTCGCACGGCGTGAGTATTATATACCCTCGTAATGGCGGTTTTTAATTGAAAGGATTTTAGCGGTCGCGCCGCGTGCGATATTTGTGCGTTTAAATTAATTGGGAGGGGAGTTTTTTTCCGTAAATGTGCGAGAGTTCTCTCGATTTTTTTTTTTTTTATAAATCAGTGTCGCGTTTATCTCTACGCGCACGCGCGTGCGTGCGCGGTCGTAAGTCTTTTATGCAGCGAGATTAATTCAATATGCTTGAATTCCATTTGAATGCATCAATATTAATGCGAGATATGGAAAAACGGGCATTCATTGAATTTAGCGTGAAAAACGAGGGATAATTAAAACAAAATTGCGCCATGAAATATTGTGGAAGTTTGTTTTCGAAATGTGTATATATGTATATATGTGTGAACGAGTGATAAATAAATGAAAGTTTTGCCATTTATTAAGTGCTGCTTATAAATGTATGCCTTGGGATGTGACGTCTGAATGTCACTCTTCCTAAAGAGCTCAACTTTTTATCTTGGAAAATTAATATGCAAAAGTGTCAATCAAAATATGAATACCTAAAATCCCGTTTCGCTCGAGCACAGCTGACTTCTGATCGATTTCTTTTAATAAAACTTTCATATTACTATATCGCCGTGATGCAATATCCGCAAAAATTTTCATCCTCGTTGCTTATTAATATAGCGTTTCCGTGATATCTTCGTGACTAATTCAAGGATAAAAGGTTTGTCCGATTATTAAGCCATAATATTGTAACAGAAAACAATTCGGCTTGATTGCATCGGGGAAAACAATACGATGAGCGTGAAAATGCAAATCAGTGACACGAAAATTACGGATAAAATTGCATTCAAGACAAACTTGCAGAAAACACGCAATTTCAGAATTAATTTTCCAACGCGGGAAAATCCTCCTGAAATCTTGAATTTATTCATTGTTTAAAGTAAAAATGTTAGTTCCCTGAGGATTTTAATTGTGACTCAGAGGCGTCTTTCTAGAAATCGTCGTTTCTTTAATTATTCTCAAGACGCGCTTGTGTTTTAAAAATTAAATTACCCGCTAAAAACGCTTAAGAGTACATTTACGAAAATGGCTTTGTTTTATCTGGGAATTGTAAATTTAAAAGTGATAACATTTAATGTTTTTCTAAGGAAATATTTATGTTGATAGCGTTCATGCGCACGCGTACATTCTTTTATCTAGAAATTTTATTTAACGTACTTTTAACGACGTAATTTGCATCGTACAACCTTTTTATGCTTCCTTACACGATGTAACTGACATTATAATTTTTATCTACGTATTTTCAATAATAAAAGAAACTAAATAATTTATTTTGCAAGTATTACACTCCACACATTAAATAATATTCTAAAGCATATTCAATCAATTCATCTACATAATATAACATCAACAAAAATACGCGTCCCCAACTCTAAAATTTAATATTTCCATCATTTCAGTCTCCTAATCCCTCATCCCCGAAAACATAAAAATCAACTCCACCAAATCTATTTTTCCCCGAAACATCCATCCCATATCTCTCTCTGTCTCTCAAAGCCGACGAGCATCCGTCATTTCTACGTGGCACTTGGTTGCGTCCCCAAAATTAGAGATCGCACGGATAACCGCGCGGAAGCGATCGGTCCACGGCATCGTTCTATGCTGACGCAACAGGCCGTACCGTAGACCACACATCAGCACACACAATGAGGTAGAGAGACACACGGTATTACCGTGGATCTTCGAATTGGTATACGTATAGTATGTGTGTGTGTGTGTGTGTGTGTGTGTGTGTGTGTGTGTGTGTGTGTGTGTGTGTATATATATTGCGGGATCAATGCTCACATAACGCTAATCACCATTACGTAATCCAAGACGCAGTCACGCTCTGATGCTCTTTCCGACTGCGAGTATATATATGTACACGCATCAGAGAGATAGGAGACAATGGACGAGACGGTAACGCACCTACGCGGGAAGCAGCAGCGACATGGGTATGTGTTTAGAGAAGGAGAGAGAGAGAGAGAGAGAGATGTTGGTGATGTATCTCAGTCGACAGTACGCGATGGTAATGAGCGGGTATTGAATTTTCAGATTAGGTGCATTTGCGTAGCCGAAGGATGTAGCTGTCTGGTGACCGGTGAGTGCAAGAGACAGAGAGGTAGGGTAAGGTTGGTGTTGTTAGTAGCTGATAATGGATACGTGTTCGACATTTCGAGTTGCTAGTAGTTTTTTTATAAGAGAAGTGTAGGTAGAGTTCAAAGGATTGGCGGGAAATAAGAGTTTTATTGAAAATACGTTTGATGTTGGTAAATATGATATGGCATGTAAAAGGAATGGCAGAAGGATTGACTTATTCAATTCCAATTGATGTTCGATTCTTTAATTTAATAAACGATAAATAAACTGAAAGATGAATGCGAACTGTGTAGTAATAAATAAACTGTAAAGGCAATAGGAATAAATTGCTTTTCAATAATCTAATAACCATTATATACTAACCAACGATGACTTTTTATATAAAAGCTCTCTGTTCACTATAAATATACAAATAATATACTCCAAGACTTGCTTTTTCACACACTTTAAAGTCTTTATTTTAAAAAAATATCTTTAAAACATAATCGATTGACGAAAAAACTTTCTTTCTCTACAGTAGAATAAAAAAACCTCCCCGATGCAAACCTCCCTATAGCAAGAAACCATCAATAATTTACGAAATATCTCTTTTCTGTATGTTGATCGTGCGCGCTCAGCGCCCGTACTATAACGAAAGACTTCGTTTGCCTAATGCTCTCGGAAGTCTGTCTCCTCGCGAAAGCCCATCTTGCACGATAAAAATGCAGCGCTGCGCGCACGCGACGAGAAGTTCAGAAGCTGCCGCGCCGTCGTAGCCGTTTTACGAGTACGATAACGAAAATCGAGACACGAGAAGAGGGAACGTATATATAGCGTGGAGACACGCGAAAGACACACTTTGACGGATATGAGAGTGAAGGGAGGAAGGAAGAAAGAGAGAGAGAGAGAGAGAGAGAGAGAGAGAGAAGCGGCTGGGTGAGACTGCTCGGTAAGGTACAATCCACTTCGGAGGGGCTAATTTTAGTTTGATGCGCTTTTTTATGGGACTGGAAGGGCGCGGAGTAGAAAAGTGCCAAGTGTTGCGAAAAATTAAATGCGAAGGTGTAAAGTTGGGAGAATTGAGTGCGAGCTGGCGGGAGTGAGATTTTTTTTTTATTTATTTCATTTTGTATGTTATGGGCAAACATTTGTAATTCAACAATAGTTGAATATGTAAAGAAGTAGTATGTGAAAACATGTGAAAAATGCAAAGATTTTTTAATTCATTTTTCAAAATTAATTTTTGATTTGATATAGTTTTAACATGATAAAAAAATGAAATAAAAACAATACCATATACAACTGGACACATAGTTATTTATACGACAAAATGATGCTACAAAAGATTTTTCATAACAAAGACAAAGCACAAATAATTCTCTCATGTATACACATTGCTGCCAATCCCACACGACTCTCTAAAACATTAAAAACAAGAAGTCCCTCAGTCGCATATATATGTATATCCATGCACGTGCCCACTCACACAGCGGGGGCAACCTCTTTAACTGCATTACACGTAAGTACATTGCCCTGGCCATGCGAGAACGCGCCTGCGCGCACGGTTAAAATTAGATGAGATTCTCTCTCACTCACTCTCTCTTTCTCTCTTCCTCCACGAGAAAGACGTTGCACGTTAGACCGACTACCTTAACCCCGCGTCGCGTTTTAGGTGCTGCTGCACACACACACATACACACACATACATACAAGATGCTGCTGGGGCGTTGCCATGGCCACATGCAGCACTGTGCGCGGGGCACTTTGTTTTCTGTTTCCAATTACCTGGCGGCCACTGGTTGTCAACCCCGGGACTTGACCGTCTGCAAGCGCGTGCGGGCGCCCAAGCTACATGGAGAACTTGGCGCTTGCAGTGCATATAACCGTAAGACGTCTGAGTAGCGCGATTGAGAGTGTCTCTAGAGTGCTGTAGTCGAAGGACAACCAAGAACGACGACGAGGAGGAGGAGGAGGAGGGCGTCGTCGTCGTCGTCGTATTGATAGCTCGTTGAAATGACAATCTCGAAGGAAAGTTCGCCGAGTATATAGTGTTGTTTGACTATACATGTATATATTTGAGATGAGGCTATATAAGTTTCAAGTGGGTTGAAGATATACGATATACGCGTTGTCGAAGTATATATATAATTTGCTTGCTATTTTTCAAAGGAATGCAAAGGAACACGATAAAGTTTTTCGCATAAGTAGAATACTTCGTCGGAGGACGCTTTTTAAACTTAACCGTTTATCTTTGGAGGGATCTGTTTGTATACGTGCTTCAAATAAAATCAATGGAATCCGCAGAATGTTTTTTTTTTGTTTTTTTTTTTTCGGAAAAAGAATTTGGCCGTCAGTTTGAAAACCGAAATAGCCGAGTTTCGAAAAATTTATATCGACTAAAGAGAGAGAGATGGAGAGAGAGAAAGAGGGAGGAGCATTCCACGAAAATATACACAATAACCACTATCGAGTCTTAAAAATCCATTAATTCTACTTAACGTTCTCGTTTCTCGTAATAAACGATCGTCCCATAAATAAAGATAATAACAAGCCTGAGTCGCGCGGCACGTCCACTTTTACTCTAGCGGGCATCTCTCTCTCACGCGCGAACGCGATGACAACTGGAAATCCATTCAAATGCGGCCGGAATCCGCGCTGCAAAAACCCTCGCTAGTAGTCGTAGTAGTAGTAGTAGTAGTTGTGGCCTCCTAAAGCCTCTCTCTCTTGCATTCCGCTCCAATACCACCGAGCACGCGAGCTCGACGCGCACGCCTACCAGAACGACTGGCCCGCGCGAACAATCGATACTCACCGCACACATAGAGAGAGAGAGAGAGAGAGAGAGAGAGAGAGAGAGCGTCAGCTGGCCGGGCTCGTAAAACATTTCTGCATCCACCTTTCGACATTGAAAGCGCGCGTACCACAAAAGCCGATAGATAAAGGACAGAGAGGATATTTCTCATCATCGATGTCGCACGACGACTGCACGGGCAAGAAAACGGTATAGAAGAGATGTGGTATGGATGTGTATGAAGCAGGGGATATGTATAGTGTGATATATACTCGTGAAATAAGTAGCCGTGGTTTGCATTGGCTATTTGAATTATGCTCGTAACGGGCCGCCGCGGTTCGCTTTTATGCTATAAAATTCGAGACGTGCTGGGTATATGTTATATGCTTTCTCGGCTCATTTTATCTAATATTTGAATTTTTTGCGCCGCGGTTTACGAGTGATCTCTTATCTTTATTCGCGTATTAACGAGGATTATATATATATATATATATATATATATATATATATAGTCTATTAGAGGTGAAGTTTTACTGGAATATATACCGCATATTATTAGCTAACAGTATTGCATTTTGTCGAGAACTTTTACAATCCCTGGTAGAATATTTTCCAATAATATAATACAATATACCACTCATCCTTATAAGAACAACAGTTACATCCTCGTCAGAACCACCATAATATTCAAGTACATTGAAATACTTGGAACATTCCTAACGGCATACTCATAATTTCCTCAATTCGATACCACCATTTACCAGACATATATATATTATATACATCCACCGTCATCCGAAGCCGCGTGCTTAGTCACGCGAGTCGTTCTAACCTAAACCCGCCCGACGAACTAGATCATCCGCTATCGTCGTCGTTGTCGTTCTACTATACAACACCGCCTTCGCTTCCTCTCTCTCTCTCCCTCCCTCCCATTAATTTTTTCACAATCATCATCTACAATACCTACAGCGCCATCATTTCCATCTCCCTCGCTATTTCCCAAGCCACCCTCCTCGGTCAAGTGACGTGCCTTGGCCAGGTCTCTCGAGCAAAACGAAAACCGATACGCGCTATATAGGCGGATGAAGAGGAGGAGGAGGAGGTACACACAGACATGGCGAATACATTATAAAACTACGATGCGGAGAGAGAAGTCCGGTGCCAGCAGCGGATGTCGTTGCAGCAGCAGCAACGGCCTGGATCCGAGAGAGGAGAGCTTCCTGCAATTATGTACCGCCCGGCCACTCTCGGAATCAAGCGAATCTCTCTCTCTCTCTCTCTCTCTCTCTCTCTCTCTCTCTCTCTCTCTCTCTCTCTCTCTCTCTCTCTCTATCGCACGCTGCGCTAATGTCGTAGCTCTGTGCAGCGATCGAGCTGCTGATCTGACTTTCTGTGTGTATATGTATATACATGTAAAGGGTGAACGAAGAAGAAGAAGAAGAAGACGCCGACGAGTCTCGATTTCCTCGGGGTCGAGGTAATTGGATCAGGCGGCCGACGTGTAGCAGCATAGCGAAGGAACGAACGAATTTATCAAAGTCGGATTTCCGGTGAATTTTGCCAGCCAGGCCGTGGCGCCGAGATGAATATTACCCTGCATTCAAAGGGCCGCAATATTGCTTCGCAGGTGTATGTACGTGTATACATATGTCTGTATATATGTACGTGTGTATGGCAGAGGCAAGGCATTAGGGTCGTGGAGGTTAGGTTGTCTACGTGTGTATATAACTCAGGAAGTCTTAATTTGGAAGACACGCGAGAATCCACGATGAATGTTTGGAGAATGTGTGAAATAATCTGGGACATACATAGAGCTGTTAATATAATTTATAAATAAACTAATGTGTGCTACTCTATATATTTTGTGTATTTATTTATTACTTGTTAAGGTTTGTAACGCCGTGTAAAACAGTCTCTTTGCGTAAACAGACACAGTAGATAACGCGGCGTTTATTCCGGCTTTAATTTAACGTAAATACAGGGATTCTTCCGGGACTTGCGAGCTTTGTCTACTTTAAATAAATGTTGTTGAATTTCTAAATGCTAGCGAACCTGCTTGCTGCTGCAGTGCGTCCAATGGTATCCGATGCTAAAGCGTACAGTTTAACATTGAATTTCAGCATTAAGCTCGGGTACTTCCGAGAATTCTAAATCTAACTGTTTTCTCTCTCTCTCTCTTGGAAGCATTGTCCAAACAACCACGCCATTTGCATTAATTGTTTACGACGTATTAAAGCTTCGCAATTATACATATGCAAGCGTTATAGCGTGTGTTTTTCGAGACAAATTATTTGGTAAACGAGAAGATACGTTGTTTGTTTGTAGTTGCATATATAGTTTGACGCTAATATTCTTAATGTCGCTCATAAAGTAGAATGAATCGTGTGAGCGTCTGCTAGAACTTTTTGAAATGCAGTTTTTAGGTTCCATTTTCAAGCTGGATTTTGGCTCTAGCTCCCACGAGGGTAATAATTTTTTTCCCTCCTTTTTATTTTCACTTGGACTTACAAGCGCAGACTTTACGAGGTTTTATGTAAATTCATTGCAATGTGTTTACATGAATACGTGTACTTTTGCATGCTAAGTATGTCTTTAAATAAAGTTACAATTATAAGTAGTGGTAATACGATCGAAAAAATAAGTTTCAAAACAACGATATCTGATTACAAAGTATAAGAGAAAAAAGAAACTCAAACGAGCGAAAGTGACAAAAGCGAAACCGTCGTTCTACAACTCATCGCCCACTGACGCTAATTTGCAGCAAAGCCTACAGAGAGAGAGAGAGAGAGAGAGAGAGAGAGAGAGAGAGAGAGAAGAAAAAAACGCCCTCGCATCATGCAAACGAAACCTCGAGGTTTCGAAAACACACGCTCGCCGTATACCGTATACACACGTGCTGTTGTATTCCGGTCCACTTGAGCCGGACAACCCACACGTTCTTTCTCGCGATGAGTCAACCGCACATAGTACAGTGACTCGACCCCTCGTCGTACACGCTTGTGACCCGGTCTCGAGAAGTATATACAAAAAAAGCTGTCGTGATGCTAGTTTTTTTCCATCTATGCGCCGCCGACACCGGCTGACATACACTCGTGGTGCAAGGTATGAATACACATACGAAGGAGTTTCTCTCTCTCTCTCTCTTTTGCTCCAGTGTAGTATGTACAGATGAGGGAACGGTGGATTCAGTTGGCTGCTGCACGAGAGACGTTCACGAGCCAGCGATGTAGATGTCAGTGACACGTGCGCATGTGTGGAAAAAGCGAGAGCGAGGAGAATACGTCGCGGTAAAAGGTGGAGAATGGATATGGATTTTTTTGCGAGCGGTAGTTTTCGATTTCGAAAGTCGAGGTGAATTTTCTTTATGTCACATATATGCGTGAAATACATCAGAATAAAATGCTTTCTACAGATTTACTGAATAGCTTTGGTTGTTTGTTTTGTCAAACGAAATGGCAATAGTAGTATATAAATTTATGGAAATAAAGCCTACGTTCGTTGGCTTTTAAATTTTGTTTGATAAAAGAAAATGTTACGAGAACTCAGTGTGTAACCTGGATACCCAGTTTCCTATATTATATTTTAAAAGTATACTATAATATACTTTGTAAAAACCGTTCATTTCAACCCAAACATATATACTATATATACATACGCACATATATTTTTCCTCCGTGAACCAGTAAACTCAGCGCAAAGCTAAATTCCCCTGTTCAACGTTTATTAAGCGCACTAAAAAAGCTCAACACGTATATATGCGAATGAATTACCCGCCAACTGTTAAGGAACCTCACGCCACCTGTTCGCCCATAAACGCAACAACAGTTAATTACGCATATTAGCGCGTGCACATACCCAGACGTGCAGCCACACGCACACAGGTTCGCAATGCACTTCTCTGTCGAAGGAATTATCGCTCTTCTCAGCTTTGAAAAATGACCGGAATTTACAGCGTCTATACTACCACTATACCGTACATAGCCGGTGCACCACTACTACTACTACTACTGCTAGCTTTAATAACCTGAGCGAGCGCGTGTCTACAACAAACACCGTTAGTCTACACACATATGTACACATATAAACACACTTGTAGACAGTGCGCGTAATACGGTAACCCCGAGAGTGAGTACACGCGCGTGGATTTCATTCTCTCTGTTGCTCTACAGTGGTATTTACGTGTAGATATACGTTCTACATGCGGTCTCATCGTCGTCTGAGGTTCGGCAAAAAAAACTGTGGATCGCGCGCGCGAAATTGCATGTATATATGGGTATTTATGCCGGCTTTATTCGACGTGTAAGGGGATAATGCGCGTACCGCATTCTTGGGAATTTTATATATGTGTGTTAAAGGAGCGAGGGAGTGTGAAGCAAGAGAGATGAGGTCGTAGTCGTGTATATACGTGTGATGTATATGATGGCAATATATCGAAAGCGTTTGTGACCGCAGGCTCAGGCCGAGGGAAAGAGAGAGAGATTGATGACGAGGTTTGGGTGTAGTGATGTTTTTCGGTCATGCGACCAGGAGTGTCTTTATTGAGTTGTGTTTTATTGACTTTTGATTTTTGGATATATAGCGTTGTAATATACAGGATTAGATTTTCTGAATTCTTTAGATGTGAAATGAAAATGAAAGTAGACTCATCATACTTGTAATGCCTATAATTATTTATTCATAAACATTTTCTTAGAACTACGTAATTTTGTTACCCTAACCCAAGTATTTGAAACAACAGAACCATAAAAACGTATAACGTACGTGGAGGCAAAATTAAATCCACAATATTTTTTCGCAATATCATCGTCGCTAACACCAAGCCACTTTGTTCCGCTTAAAAAGCCATTTCTCATTGCGCATTCACGACAATAATAATTCCTCGTTCGATAAATTTTGCGCACACAACTGTGGTTATCAAGGGAACAGTCGCGAGGCACACGAGCTTGCGCTTTAAATATTTCAGTGATTAATTGCAATTGCTATAATTATAACAGGTATATACAAATATAATTGATATAAGCAAACTGAGATCATTCACATTATCTATTTTGAAATGCGCGGTGTGCATAATGCAGCGTGGAATTCACGTCGATTTGGTATGCAGAGATTATAATATAATAATATATTCATTTAAAATTTCCCCGCATAGAAATAGCGTGAATTAAAAAATACGATTCTAATGATATTCGTTCTAAGGTTTCAATCAGAGATTCATATACCCATTCGTATATTGTTTTTCGCAACTATACATTATATTTTATTATTTTTAGAGCAGTAAAGAAAGTTCGATAAACGTTAGGAAAAGTTATAATTAACTTTGCGAACCACCACGAGCACAACATTAAATCTTGATATAACATTATAATTTCCAACTTTCAGTCCAATTCACCTATATATTCAACCAACAGTATATACAGCCGGGCTCGTATTACAACGGATACATTAAAAAAGCATCGCGAACTAATTGGAAATTCAGTCAAACAATAATTTACATACAAATAGCGAAACCTTATACGCTACTACAGCTCACACTTCTCTGTTGCATGTACGCAGTCGAAAATTCACGCGTGAAATGCAAAACAAACAACCAGCAGTCCAGCGAAATAAACTCAAGCGAGTTACGGTTCTCCCTCGAAAAATAAAGAGCGAACATCAGCTTCCCGTGTGTGTGTGTATATACACCCACACACACGCGCGTGGAAAAAAGCTGCGTGATAGTAGTAGCGTCGCGGTGAGAAAGAGCTGATGGACGCTGATGCACGTAACGAGGTGCAGCAAGCATCGTGCCGCTCGTTATTATTAGGCCAACGACGAGAGGCGACCCCGTGTGCTCGACCTTTTCTCTCACTCACTCACTCACGAGCAAGAGCGCACAGGCTGCACGTGCATGTATATATGCGGTGACGATGGCAGCATTTATCCTGCACACGTGGTGTAGGTATATTAGAGTACGTTGTAAGTTCGACAGCATGGGATGAGTCGAAGAAGAGAGAGAAATAATTTCTGACTGATAAAGTAATGAGTTTAATGGGAAAGAATAAATAGGTATAAGGATAGATAAATCAATTTAAAAGTAAATGTTATAAAAAATAAATTTTTATAGCAATATTCGCTAAACATATTTATATATCTTATGATAGATAAAAAAAATCTGTATAAAACGTTATGCTTTTGTCAACGTAATTCAAGATAATAATTCGATAATAGCTTTAGAACACATAAATGCAAAGCAAAAGTCAACGAATATTTAACACACATTAAAAGGAAATTTCATTCATTGTTCGAACGTAGGCGAAACCGCCAGTCCATTAAATCAATTACCCGAACGATCAATAAAACGCCCAATGTACCTCGCTGTAAGCGAGATTTAATCTTAGACCCCCGAAAAGAGCCCTTCTATTTTTCGCATCGATTAAATAATCCATCGAACACTAGCTATATAATTTCGCACAACAGCAGCAGCAGCAGCGATCGACATCGGCATTACATGACTCTAATCTTAATCTTGTTGTCGGTGAGAGGACGTCGATTTTAAGGCTCGAATTTCATCGCGAGAGCAGATAGCAACGCGTATAGGCTAGATTCTCGTGTTTCCCTGAAATTCGAGACAGAGTCGTGCGCGTGGGACGGGATAAGAAAGAGAAAAATAGGCCGCGTGCAGATAGCAGGATAGCAAGAAAAAGAGAGAGAGAGATGAATTGGCGCGAGGATATATCCTTAGGGAGAAAACTGTCCTCATCAGGTGACATTGACAGATTCAGCCAGTGTGTAATAGTAAAAAACTGAAGAGGAGATGGAGAAAAGACGGGGAGGAAAATCTGCTGGAGTTTTAGGTACGTCGCAGCGTTTAAGGGATTGAAAACTTGGGAGGATCTGTCGTTCACAAGAGTTGTCTGACCTGCGCGGACAGCGAGCTCAACTTCGCGCATTACGAATAATGCTCTCGTTTTAGGTGACTTGTCGGAAATTTTCTGGATCTTCTTGCGTCAGTTTTCGATGGTGGAAGGTATAGGAATGTGTGGGTTTGAAATACTTGTTAGATGATTGCAAATGTATATATGGACAAAGGAAAATATGTTATGTAACAGTTTTCAAAGGTAAATTGAGTGTATATTGGTTTAAAAAGAAAACTACTAATAAAAATAACTCCAGAACATTCTTTATTCAGAAAATAGCGTATAAAATGCCAAAGTAAACATTAATTGGAAACCAATAACCAAACGAATGCAAAGGAACCTTCGTTTCACTGTTATTACTCAATAAACCACTTCTCTATATCCCCAGCCATTTCTAGCACACACACACACATCGCAGACACATATGCTGATCCACGACGAATTCAATTTCCAATTCGAGCTACCTATACACTCTCACCCATCCTTTCGCACGCTAGGGCATATCGATTGCCGTGCACGTATCGACGACGGCACCGTCCGAGAATTCTCAAAGCACGCAATTTACAGGCTCACAGATATATATGTGTGTGTGTGTATATGTATATATGCGTGAATGTCGCAACAGAGAGCTCGTCTATACTAGAAGCCCACGCCCAGTTTCGCGCATAGCATCACGACGACGTTGACGACGTTGATGCTGACGCCTCCGCGCGCGGGAAATTCTTAACGACGATTGCACATCAGCAGCAGCGGCGGCGGCGGTGATGCCAGCGGTTACAGATCTAAGAAGAGGATTGTACAAGCGCATCTTTGCGACTTTTACTTTGTGTATAGAATATATGTATGTATATCTACGTATGTATGTACAGTGCAGTGTATGGTATCTGAGTGTCGGGATCTTGAAGTGTAGAAAAGAGAGGGATGGGGAGAGAGAGAGAGAGAGAGAGAGACGGATGGATTCGATCTTGGCGAGTGCATTCAGTTGGAGGATTGGCGGAGAGTAATCGAGTCCCCAGGCTTTTCAGGGAGAGAAAGAGAGAGAGAAAGGAGAGTGGAAAGGAGAGAAGTGTAGGTAATGGATGGATGGATGCGTGTGTGCGCATTGGCGTAGTGCGATTGTTTTTGCGATTAGATAAGAGAAAATTGAATATATGGTACGGCGAGTACATTGCATAATGTGTTATTGAGTTCTTTAATTAAAGCTAAACAACGGAAGAGTTTTAAAAATATTACTTTGAAGAGAGAGGCTGAAGTAAATTGACTGTGTTTTCTTACGTACAGTTAATTATCAGATTTTAGTCGATGAAAGAGCAGGCAATTAACCACTAATTATAGACTAAGGATTTGTAAACAAAGAAAACTGCTTCCTAAATTAACGGCAAGATAAATTTATAAATAAAATAATTCTTCGACCATTGTAGCATGTACTATAAACAAAATTTCTCTGCTTAGAATTCTTACACGAACATTAACTTAATTATTTCCTGATCAAGACTGACGTGAATTAACTCTACCACCACTTTATCTCACGTTCATTCCAATTTTGTTTTCTTTTTTTTCACCATAAATATACGAAAACAGCTTTGGAAATGTTAATCCCTCGGTAGTATATAGCACGACCCAAACCCAACCGCAACCGACACTAGACACTGCTTAGCGAGCCAGCGGAGGTACACGAAGAAAGGGTCGCGATAAGACGACGCCGACGGTGTCGTCTCGTTAGGTATATTGCGTAATTTACAAGCGACGGGCTAGTTTTGTCCCAGGCGCGTGTTTCTACCCGAAAAGTCATTAGAATAGTCTGGCACTGGAGGATGAGAAGGAAAAGAACGAAGGGCAGAGAGCGAGAGAGAGAGGAAAAACAAGAAACGTAGGAATAGAAGTCTACAAGACGGAGGCAAAAGTGGAAACAAAAGAGATGCACGAAGAAAGTGTGTAATGGGAAAAATTTGAGCAGTTGTTTTTTCGAATAAACTTTCGTCAAGAGTTCTGCGAGAGTTTTACGCAAAAAATAAAGATAAATTATTCCAGGTTTTCGCAAAGTTTCGAAAAGTTAAAATTACTGAAATGAAATACACCAACTGTTCTGTTATACTTTCATCCCGATCAAAACTAAATTATTCCATAGGCTATATATATATATATATATATGTGTACTGAATTCATACCTCATCATCGCCCCTAGATTCGAAAACCATACGATATACCTCTTCTTCATTCCTACCCCACCCATCTTCCTTTTATCCATAATTCACCGTGAAAACAGCTATTAATCTCCCTCGAATTACCCACGCGCCTTCACTACTTTTTCCGCATACGTGATAAGCCAAGAACTACCACCATCACCGCCACACCAACAGCAGCAACCACAACTACGCCTGACGGGTGCGGTCTCCGCGTTCTCCCAAGTCAAGTGCCTCGGTTTGCTAAGATTTTCACCGCCCGGGGCAGCCGCCGTGAACTTTCGGGAGCCTGTTTGTCTTCGTCTCTTTCTCCCCTCCTTCCAACTCGAGAGTTACCCTATACGCGCATGACGCGGAGGAATGCAGAGGATCCTGGATGACGGCCAAGAGAGGCGCCGGACTTGCACTACTACGACTTCCGCCGTGAACACGCGAGCGCAACGTTTGATTTATGAAGGCTGCGCGTGCGCGAAGTGTTATGGCTAATAAACGGGGCTCGAAGGGCAGCAGGTTTTTGAGCGACGGACGTGCGTCGTGGTACGATGATGATTTTTCGAGAGGAAGATTTAGAGGTGCGTATATTGAAAAAAAGGAACGAACGAGAGAAAGAGAGAGGGTGGAAGATCGCGAGAGATTTTTACGGGTCGTATTAAGGGAATTTATCGTGGGTGTAAAAGTGGCGCGGGAGAATCCGTGTTTGGACGTGGCGTGACATGTTGGTATGCCGTCTGATATCTGCTCGGTAGAGAAGGATGAAAAAAAGCAGCGCGATGTGGGAAGTGATACTGGAGAGAAGGCGATAAAAGATTATTTTTCCCCCGAGCGCTTCTCACTGCGTGTGTAAAATATAATTTTATGGGTCTGAAGTTTGCATCGTTGGAATGCAACGAAATAATTTCTTAAAATTAATGAAAATTATTAACAAGTGCGAAATTTCAACTAAACCTTTGTTATAAAGTGTTTTTATATTATAAGACTTTAAAAGTTAATATTAACTAGTATAAACATAAAGGAAAATTAATTATTTTTTTTATTCCGTTGGACTTCAACGTTACAAACTTCAGACCTATATAATTTTAGTCGTACCTCCGATGATGAAAGATTCTCGTTACTTCGAATACGAATATATACATATATCTTATTAACGATAAATTGTCCGATGTGTCATGTATCCTCTCTAACCATATTATAGTATATATACGTGTATATATATGCACGACACACCTCACAATATTTAGTCCAAATTATGAAACTCATCGTCGTTAAATCAGGCTTCATGCGACCAAACCCAGAAAACGTACGTTGCACCCAATAAATCACACGCTGATGACGAAAACCTCGTTAACCTGTCGCAACATCCTCTCTCTCTCTTATACTCCGGATGCAATCATCACACGTATACTCTTTCTCCGTCCTATTGACAGCTCAGGACCTCCTTATTATTCACTCACTTTTTCCCCTCTCGAAATTCTAACAACGATGACACACACATATACACATTGCGCATACAATAGACTAATATGACATCGCGCTGCCTCACGACAAATATATATTATATATACGCGATGTGAAATCTCCATAATCCGACGCGTCTCGCGTCGGCGTCTTTACCATCGTCATCACGGTGTACCGCGTGCTGTCGCATAATCTATAACTATATATACACACGAGCTGTGTTGCAAGTCTACGCGAGAGTTGCTAATCGATACGCCACCATCTCGACGGTTTTTTCTCACTCTTTCTCTCTTATATAGGCGAAGGCACGTGCGTCGTGTCAATCGCCTCACGTGTGCTGGAGAGGAGGCCGTCGTCGTTGTCGTCGGTGCTGTGAGTATAACGAGTCAGCGGAATGGCTTCTCTATACACGAGTATGTGTGCAGCGGTTGTGAACAATGCCGCGCTTATTTTAGCGGAGGAGGATGATGTAGGCAGTTCGTTTTCTTTTTTTGTGGTTGGAAAGAGAGTGATATGGGTTAGTACGTTCGGGTGTGGATGGCGCGACTTGTTAGCACGATGGTACTTTTGGTGGGTTTAGAGAGAGATTTGAATAGTAGAGTATGTGAAATGTGCCAGCTTGTGTATCTAGGAGCTTTAATTTAATATTGTGGAAGTGGATTTGTAGAGGGCTTTGTGCTTGTTCAAGATTACTTTAATTATATTTACATGACTGTAATGAGGTATGGAAAAGTCATCGTTCACCAAATAAACTTTTCTTGAACGTAAAAAGTAGAGCAAAATAATTACAGTCGTGTATACATAATTTAAATTAATCAGTCAATACATCAACAACACTGATAAAAATAGTTTTTTTAAACTTACGTGATACTGAATTTTTAGCGAAGCGATAGTTTTTCTGTAACTCACCTGTAACATAAAGAAAATGATAATTAATATAGGCTCAGATTTTACGAAAATGATATAATTTTTAATGAGTTCGGCAACAGGTGCCTGAAAAGTTTCTTATTAATCAAATAAAAGATAATAAATGCACATATTTTGCAAAGATTTTCATTTCATAATGTACAATTCCTACGTATTCTAATAAGACAATAATTTCCAACTCTTCCTGTAATCATCTTTTTCATAAACGAACTTCTCGCCTACATCTCTCTCGTGACTTTTATCTTTCCCGAGACAATTTTTCGCCGGCTCCATCCATCCGGTTCTCTCAAAGATCTCCAAACAGGTCGCTGAATATCCTCATTCCCCCTCGCGAGCCGGCAAAAAAGCTCAGAAGAAGAAGAGGACCAAAAGAGGAGTAGGAAAAATGACGAGCAGCGAAATATACATTCGAGCATGCACACGCGGGCGCGACAAAGGGAAAAACAGCCGAGGCGGCGCATGGGTTTGCAGCTGACTATATACACTATACCCCTGCGTTCGCGCGAGCGTGGTAAAGCGCAACTTGGACGAATCGAGGTCATGGGCAAGAGGACTGCAAAATGCAGAGCGAGATTTTACGCGAGCGTCTCTTTCCGAGTGTAAGCTCGACGCGCTTTATTCTATTTCTACGGCTCTTTAAATTCTCTCTTCGAGCTGTGTATAACGGCGACAGAGATATAGAGGGGAATTGAATTTTTGTCGTTCTCTTTTTTACGACAATCAATGTGAATCCCCCCTCGCGGCTGAATGAAGATGAGATATCTTCTTCTTCTCTCCTTTTGTTAGGGAATTGCACACGCGCATAAAGGGTTATATATGTCTACGTATGCATGAAAACGAGAGAATGTGTGAACGAGAGAAAGAGAGAGAGAGAGAGAGAGAGAGAGAGAGAGAGAGAGAGAGAGAGAGAGAGAGAGAGAGAGAGAGAGA
>JAYJLV010045476.1:0-21567 GCA_036873485.1 Torymus texanus
ACACATACATACAGACACATTTGTATTTCTCCCCCTCTCTCTCTCTCTCTCTCTCTCTCTCTCTCTCTAGCATTGACTCGCCGTCCTGGGCTACATATAATACTTACGCTCGCGCGCGCGCGCGCGTAAAAGGACTTGAAACAGCGCAAGCGCATACGCCTGCGCAGAAAAGTCAAATGCGGCGAGTGAGCGAGCAAGCGACTTCAGTACAGAGACTCCGGCGCGCTCCGTCGACAGTCGGTTACCGTACTTCGACCAGGTAGGCCGAGAACGAGATATAAAGAGAAATAAATATACATATCACCCGTACGGGGGCGCAACAAATAAAGAGCAAAAAAAAGACAAAAAAAAAGAAAGAAAAAAAAGAAACTCGGTCACTAACCAGAACGAGAGTAAGAGAGAGAAAAAGCGCGTGCGCGCGCACGCGTGCGGTCGGCTTGTTATATATATATATATATATATATATATATAAATACTACACGTTCGGCTTGATCTCACTCTCTCTCTGATTACTTCTAACCACGCGTATATAGATCCTCGTCGTGTACAATACAATACACACCTGCTGCTGTCATTTATATACATCCATATCTATCTCTTCACTAACTCACTCTCCGCGATTGATCGGTGGTGTCGCATCGCCGTAAGAGAGCCAAGTGATGAGGACGAGACGAGGCGCCGAGGAGAGGAGCAGCAGGACGACTACACCTACGACGAGGACGACGACGAGGTCGACGTAGGAGGAGGAGGAGACGGTGGTGGTAGTAGTGGTGGAGGTCAGTGGCTCCAGCCAGAGAGAAAATAAACCCCCTTCATGTGCATGTGTGTCTGTGTGTTTTATATCTTTATATATATATACCCTCTATCTATCTATCTATCTATCTATCTATGTGTACGTATAAAATATAACACGGGCAAGACCGTGGTTAACCTAAAATTTACGCTACTGCTGCTGCTCTCACTCTCTTTAAAGTGGAGCGTTCCACGCGCGCAACGCGCACAGGTGTGACATACATGGTGTCTGTATATATGTGTATATATACACTTTTCCTCTCTCTTCGTTCGTGAAAGAGGCTCAACCTATATACACGGTTATAACAATGCTGTTATAACATATTGATTGTACACGAGATTTGAGAGGATCTCAGTGCGTTACCCTTTACTTTCAATCTGTTGGATTTCAACTGAGAGTTGTTAATGAAGTGTGTATGTATAGAAAAAAGGGGGTTAGAGAAGGAAAGGAGAGCTTTAATGGTGCTGTTGGTATAGTTTGTTATATAGTGGCTCGTATACACACAGCTGTGGTGAATCTCTTCTCGTATATCCTTAACCTATCCCCCTCCTATTTTACGCGATCTCCAGATCAATACCACCCACCCCCTCTGCTTTCTACTTTCGAAAGCCACCTACCGAAAGAAGCAGCAAAAGTTGGTGCTTGCTCGCTTGTGTATATATATATGTGCTATAATACACCTACACCCTTGCACGACACACCCAAGTGTATACGCGACGTGAGAGAGAGAGAGAGAGAGTTCGCCTCTCTCTCTCTCTCTCTCACCCCCGTGTGTCTCGCGAGCGGCCGATAGTAGCTAGGGCAATGGCGATGCTTCAAACTCTCTCTCTCTCTCTCTCGCGTGCGGCTAGATCAATAACGACGGCGCGGCAGCGGCAGCGGCAGCGGTGGTGGTGGCGGCTACCGAAGAAAATTCCGCGCGCACGCTCCCTTCCTCTTACCCCCTCCCACTCTCCTCCTTTTCTACTGCTATACACTTGCTTATACAAAGAAGGAAGGTGTATATACGTATCTGTATGTGTGTGTGAGAGAGAGGGTATGAACGGCAGAGGATCTCTTGGGGGTTCTCTCATTGATGCGAGCGACCGAGCGACCCTTTTTTTTTCTTTCTTTCGTTCGTTTCTCTGATGGGAGAACAGTAGTAGTAGTAGTAACTCGATGGGTCGCGTGACGTGCTTTTTTTGGAGGTGGAGGTAGAGGAGGATGAGGATTTGGTGTGAACGCAAGGTGGGGGTGGCGGTGGTTTGTTCTATTCTTGGAGGAGATAAGGTATAGCTTGACTGACTCTTCGATTATAGCTGGAGACGATTTTTGCGGTTATATATATAGGTAGGTTGTCATCGATCGCAAGGGGGAATTATCGGTTTATTCTTTTTTGTTTAGAGGAAGCAATAGATACGCGAGTTTCGTTATATGGAAATGGTGAAATTTAACCTTACGGTTGTCACTAGTATACAGCTAGGTATAATTTTCAGGGAAGGAGGGCAAACATCTTCTCTCTTTTTGTCGCTGAATATTTTAGCGATTGTCTTGGTGTGAATTGCCTACACGCGGTTGTTGTATAAAGAGGTCCATGGAATCTTGTTCCTCTCAGGTTTTTAATGGTCCTTAAGTGAATAATGGTAATAATGAAACGTGAGCAGTAAATATTTTAAGAACTGAAAAAAATAAAATATTGAGATCACGGTATATATGTAGCTTGAATTTCAATCTGCAAGGTATCAATGGACCACCAGGATATATGGATAAAAAAGAAAGCAAACAAACAAACAAACTTGTGTGCCTGCTGAGCGCATGAAAAGATCGTCGAGTATATTACACACGCGGCTTTCAATAGCTTCATCTACCTGATGGCATTCTTGGCACGAAAACACACGATCGGCAGACCGTTAATAACGAGCAATTTTAATGGCCGAAGCGCGTCTACCCCGCAATCACCGTTACCACAATTACCATATCTCTCACTCTCTCTCTCTCTCAGTCTATCTCTAGAGATCCCTTATACAGCATCGACCGACCGCTCGAACATCCCGCGCTACGAACGTCAAGGGAGCTTCATTACACTACTCTCTCTCTCCTCGCGAATCATCATCCCTACTACGATCGATACCTACTTCGAAACCTGCAGTAACATTGAACGTTTTAATCAGCCCATTTTTTTTTCTTCTACTCGTCGTTTTCTAAGCGTGATAATCACGATCTCGAGCGACACGTGTGTGTGTGGGTGTGGGTTATATACTTGAATATTTTTGTCGTGAGAAAGTGAGAGGATGTTTGATGTATATATAGCCGGTCGCGCGTGATGGACATGGTTCGAGCATTTCGACCGCGAGCGGATTATGCGGGTGTACGTATACGTATATACGTATGTATGTATGGAGACGTATATATACATGCGAGAAGGCTTTTTGGGGATATACAAGTGTACGTGTTTCAAATGTGGCCTCGATTTTTATTCGACGAGCGACCTTTGTCAGAAAAAGGGGGGATAAGAATGGCTGTTAGGTTGATAAGGTTATCGCTGTTGGGTTCGTGAGTTTTGGATGTTTACTGTGGCCATTGGTTGTTGGAAATTTTTTTTTTGCTTTTTGAATGTTACGTTTGTGGTTCATGACAGAAGGTTAATTGATTGATTTGCTGGTAAAGTTAAAAAATTTGAAAGATAAGATTTATTCAATATTATGACGATTTGTGGTATTTATTTGAATTGAATTGATTATTAGTTTAGGAACATTGGTGAACGATTTTTTCGTAGTTTTTGACTTATATTTTGATATTATGTATAAATTATGATTACACTGTGAATGTTTCTTGGTTTTAGTTTAGTTGGTGTACAATTAATAGACAGAATATATATACGATATTTCACTTAATTACTTGATTTATCTTTAATAATGTACACTACAGTGAGAACAAGATTTGATAAAAAATATCAGACGGTTTCGTAAAACTACTGCTACAAAATTTTCTATATTTCAAGTAAACTTTTTTATAAAGTATGGTAATTATCAAAGTTTTTATATTCTGTCGTAGCTTTTCGAGATAATATAATTTTTAGGAAATTATTAGTGTTACGAATGGAAGCTTCTAGTGAGCAAATATGTACGACCATGAACTCGTATATATTTGCTCATTAGATAGCTTCACATGTAACATTAGTAATTTTGTATTATCTGTCTTTTAATATACATATAGCTAAAATAATCTTAAGAATATTTTGCATAATTTTATTTTACTATATAAATAAATTTTTTACTTTAAATTGCCAAAACTTCAAAATACTCTTCAACTATATATACCGTAACCACACATAAATCATCCCGGAATGAAACTACTGTACAACATACTATAAAAAGCCTAGCAAAAAATTCCACGTTCATACCTGCACATTCTACAGCCGCTATCAACTCGCTCGTAATTTAAAGTATGATTTATACAACCATGTGTGAACTTTCACGAATTCGAATCGTAAATATTTGACCGAAAAAATTGTCATCATCCCAAACGCGCGACACCGACGAAACAAGTTTCAATATTCGCGAGCGAAATTCGGTCGCGTCGAGCGACGCTTTTTCATTTTCACAGAAGTTGTCGATCGAAACAGCCATGCGCGCGCACCCACGCGGCTAATTAACTTGCGCGATTTCCTGGAGCAAACACCCGCGTTGAAGAGAGAGAGAGAGAGAGAGAGAGAGAGGAATCGAATCGAGCGGTTAACTTCGTTTCACACGTCGCTGCCGAAATCGAATCGAAGCGGTGACGACGACGTCTTCGCGGTATATCTGAATTTCATATTTGATGGTTTTGAAGGAAATGTGTATGTGTGTGAGTTTAGTTTACGAAATTGGCGCTATAGACGTCGATCACTAGGTTAGAGGCTGTGAATTGAAGCTATACATGAGTTGTACCACAGAGTTATCATTTTTAACATGATGTGCAAGTAATCTAGTTTCGCTCAGTGCACGAAGAACGTGATATTGTATGTATATTTATGCGTAAAATTGAGGATATCGTACAATGTATATTAGACGAATATGATTTTCTAAAGCAAAGTATAGAAGAGTGTAAAACATAACTTGTATATTAAATATTTATAGTGCAATATTTCAATTTCACGCTCATCATGATAAAAAATCTCAACAACGTAATAGAATTTTTGTAGAATAATACTATTATTAGTTCTACCTATCATATGAATTTTTACGAAGTTAGTGAAAGGAGAATCTTTTGTAAAAAATAATTAACTGCCTTGTAAATGTTTAAAAAAGAGGAGAAATCATTCATATACAGAATCTCATCGAGAGAAACATTTGGACTCGAGGCTAATTTTTGACGTCAGTAGTGCAATAAAAGCGACCTTCAAGTCGCGAAAAACTCGAGGAAAAGGATAAAAAGCGCGACGCGATTTCCGGAGGTTCACTTAGGGATCGTTAAGCTTGTCTTGAGGGACTCAGTAAGTTTGCCTCTTGATCTTGGAAGTTTTTTTAGGGTTCATGTAGGAAGCATTCCAGTCATTTTACGAGAACAATCTATTTTCGTTTGGTTTTGCTGGTTTCCAACGTTAGCAGAAGTACTTTTCAGGAAAATAAAAATACTATTTTCTATTATAACGTGCTATTAAGTTAAAGCATTCTACATATGTTGAGTGATAAATTGCATGACTATTATTTATGTGTATTCTAAAAGGAATTCAGGGCATAGTTGTGTTATTAAGGGGCGAGATGAAGTATTTGATACTCATGTTTAAACGACCAGCTTTAGGTACATGAACTCATTAGTGTGCGATAAAATTTATTTCATTTTATTATTAATCCACTCTTAAAAAATGCTTCACGTCTGTTTAGTTAAGTTTTAAAAATAGTTTTATTTTATTTATACATTTAAAAAAATAAATCTTTATTATATATGTTCTGTGATTAAATTTACTTACGGAATATAGCCTGTATGAACTTTCACCGTTTCTATAATAGAAAATTATGTTATGTAAATATTTGGGATTTCTCTCATGCATTGAATTTCTCCCTGGTTCAAGTTTTCAATGCATTTAAAATAAACAAATTCAAACAAAAACTTGCACTGTAATTGTTCACGAAGTTTATCAAATATCATAAAATAAACACTATTTTCATACTAAAGTTATTGAATTTATAGTAGTTGGGAAATGTATAGAATTTGTGTATAAAAATAATATTATCATAGAGCTAAAAGTGGTGTTGATTTTCTAAATTTATCTTTTTATGGTTTGAATAAGTATGATCAAAAGGAAAAATGAATTTGGCCCTTTTAAAATTATATAAAATTTCTTTTTGGTTTAAAAAAATTGATAAGTAATTTATCAATCTTTTTTTTTATTTTCTAATACCACATTATCATTATTTTTACTTTCTTCGATAATATAATATTGTAAAATATTGCGTTTTGTAGAAAAGTATTTTTGTATGAAAAAATATTATAAATTGTCGGTTTCGACGAGTGACTTTGTACTTATATAAAATAATATTGCATACAATGTTTAATTTCACTTAAAAAGAAGCATCACCCAAAAATAAACTAATAAACTAATCACTTTTAGTATCGAATCATGTTTTTACTCTGAAAAGATAATAATCCAGATTCAATATTACATGACAGATATTTATACCAATAATGGTATTATTTCAACATAAACAAATCAAGTAGAATATAAAAATCCATATTTTCCATTGAAACCAGCAAACACGATTTAAAAAAACATCTACTCAATACATCAAAAGAAATGAGTATAACGAATAGCCGTATTTAAAAACCACCATTAACGCTGAAGGGCTAATTGCATATTTGAAATTTCAAGCCCCTACCGGGAAAATTCACGCACGTCGTAACCATCGATGTCCGTGCAAATACGTGCTCCTCTCCTTCCCCTCTCGTTACAGTTCGTAAACCACTTGAGCTATTGCAGCGACGGGAAACTTCGATCGGAAGTTGCTTTTGGAGTGGGTGCGCCCTCGAAAAGTTTTAGTTAATGCATGCGCCAGCGTAACGGCAGTCGCAAACCCTCCCCCACCTCCGTGTTGAGAAAATATTATCCTGAAAACCAGCAAAAATAACGGTTCCGGTTTGTTAACCCTCCTCTGCGTTGTCATGGATGGCTTTTGGGCGTTTGCCAAAGTTGTATGCCATTCGATTTGCTTGAAATTTTCATTTTTAATCGCTGTGATTTGGTATTTTAATGTCACAAAAGTAGCTGAGATGCATATGGTTGGGAATTGTAAATGTACTTGGATTCGGTTGCGATAATTAATGTAGATTTTTTAGAATTTGAGGAATAAATACAGTGTAAGAGTGGTAAATTAGGTTGCAGAATTTAATCTGGGGAAAATATTAATTGTTCGTTGATTCTTCTTTTTCGGATCGTTTATGGATACGGATTCAAATGAGATATATTTTTTTATCAAATAACGCTGGAAAAATTTCAACTATATGAAATGACTAAGAGAGTTAAAAAATAAATAGTGAAGTCACTAATTAAGTGCTATGACGAAACGCTTATCTAACGATTATTTGCCTATTAAATAAATTGTCGTCAAAACAAAATTTTCACAATTAATTTACTCATTAATTTTATCGTATAAAAAAAGATCAAAGTGCATTAGATAGCTTACCAAAATATAAATAAAAAACATCAATTAAAAATCATTTGTTAAATACCCATTCTGTGAATGATTCACTAAAACTTTTATTTCTCCATCTTATTCCGAAGATCTCCTGTAATAACAAGTCTTTCATTGTCAGCTTTATAAAAAAAGCTTGCGCTAGTCTTCGATAAATTCATTGTATTTTTCAGCCTATTAAATGCTAAAAGCAAGTGGACAAATTATTTATTTATTATAAAAGCAATTTACCGTCGAAACTAAGTTTTTGCGACTGCTATTTATATTTGAAAAAAAAAATATTATAGCTGTTAAGTGTGTATAAAGTTTTTGCTATAATTAAAACTTGTATAAATACAGTTTTTAAACTGCGAGAATCAAAAATAATATTTTCAATATCTGCCTGAACCTTATGGCCGTGTAAAGACCACAAAGTGAAAATTCTAATAATTTCAATGACTTGATTTCGAAAAGCTATTTACTCCGGGAAATTAAAATATCTTAGGGATTTTGTACTTTTGCCAATTTCAAAATTATTAATTTCGGAGCGAATTCCTTGGTGGGATGCAGCGTCTTCCGGCTACTTGGAAATTTCAATCAAAAGCCGTGGCATTGTGCCTGAGGGCAGGCAATAAAGCCTTCGACTACGCGTTACTGTTACGCTAGGGCGAAAGTTCTCCCTACTTATGTAACATTATTAATTTATATTGGATATCGTCAGATTCTTCAAGTTTTACATCAAGTTCTACTCGACGAGTTAATATTGTAGAATTTAACTACATTTACTTTCAACTTTGGTCTTTACGGTGTAAATATTTTTTTCCATTTCGATCGTAAGTACTTGCTAAGCTTCATTTTTCAGTTCGCAGGAGAAATTGAAAAGCTGTACTTTAAAATTTATTCACGATGTATTCGTAGCAGCGGTAATATATAACTATACCATATAAAACGCGCAAAAATTTTACCGAAACTTTTAAAAACAATTTTTTCTATACTTTAAATCTTAGTCCACGTTGGAAAAGTATATATCAATTTGAAAGTTCACTTATATCGTTCCAAACATATAGACCTTGAGCTCGTCTATATTTAACTTGTCATATCAAACAACACTTATAATACACGGAGAAAAAAAAATTCAGTAAAAATTACAAAACGTGCAGTAAAAATTACAAGACTGACTAGTAAAGCCGTCACAGACTGTATAAACCCAAAAAAAAACAATTGAAAATTTTCAACACATTTCATCATAAAAAATCATTTTAAGACTTTTTTGCCTCAAAAATTTTTTTCACCGTTACAAAGCTTCCTCTTTGAGGAAGCAAAAGACTTTCTAGTAAAATTTACTAGAGTTATAGGAAAAATTAATATACTGTCTCGTAAACTTTACTAGAAAGTCTTGTAATTTATTGGGTTTGTACAGTCTGTGACGGCTTTACAATCAGTTTTGTAATTTTTACTAAACTTGTTTTCTCCATATATGAATCAAATCCAATAATTATATCTCAACAGTATATTTTAAAAACTTACTACTTTATACTTCTACCGATTTAAAACAAAAAAAAAAAAAAAACCAACAAACAAATTGTATTCTATTGAAAAACATTTTTCAAGAACAACAATTGCCACTCCAAACACAACTCAAGATGCACACACACCGTCGCTATTCCACCTTAAAGCAACGCTATCTTAAAGCTTTAATATAGACCCTCACCACGATTAATCATAATCGCATCTCTTTATAACATCCCCCCTTTTCTAACGCATCATCCCCACCACCTTATTTCCCTAAACGAAATTTCGCACCGCGGCGTTTCGCGTCGTCGAGAGCGGGAGAGCGAGAGAGAGAGAGAGAAAGCTGCTACTACATTCGCCGGGCTGGCTGACTGGCGCGAAAAGCCCCACCCCCGCTGCTGCGCGCCCGGTCGATAGGTAAGGACACGCTGACCCAGAGCACGAGCTCTATATATATATGTATATGTGCGTCTGTGTATACGCGCGTCGATAGCTAGCTCTCGCGGCGGCGGCAGCGGCGGCGGCGGCGACTGGCGCGAATTCGTGTGTTATTTGCGCGCCGAAAAAAGGATGCACATACTCTCTTATATTGATTTTCTCATCTCTTTTTATTCTCTCTCTCTCGCGAGTGAGTGAGTAAGAGAGTGAGAGAGTGAGAGAGCTCGTCGTCTTCTTCTTGTGACTCTACTTCGCGGAAGGACGAACGAGACGCTCGAGTTGAGAGATAGAGAACGAGGGTGAGTAAGAGAGAGAGAAGGAGAGAGGCACTTGGGACTTTTTCTCGTCAGATAATTGTACGTGTGTGTGTATGTGTAACTCTTTTGCGTATATATAGATTTTACTCTTACGCTTATAGCCCGCGGGCTGAATCAATATATTTTTTTCGCTCACTGGAGCAGGTGTATGTATATAAATGTATATATAGCACGGTTTCTCTTTCGCTGCGAGCAAACACGAGATTATAAATGGAGTTTTGATATTTAAAGAGCGGCTCGTTGCATTTGTTGACTCGCGTATGTAGTAGGAGTATATATATATACAGTGAGTTCTGGATTGCGTACGTAATGGTTGGGTTGAGTGATGTTTGCTGTTTGAAAATGCAGTATTCAATGTTTCTTAATACTGCTGATTTTGGGATAAGTATTGTGTTGACTGAAGATGTTATTTCGATGGTTTGCATTCAAATCTATGGGATGGTTTAGCTTATAGAGATGTGAATAGTTTAGGAGCGTATACATTGTCAGTATAACTTTTGAAAAAGATGATGATGAACGTTTTTATTAGCAAAATAACATATCTGGTAATATTTTCAAACAAATTAGGAATCCTACATTTTTGATTTATAATGTTTTGATTTTTATAGGGAAGTTAAATATTTTCCGATTTCTCAGAGTGACGTTTAAATTAATGTTTAAATCAATCGTCAGTTTCGCCGATCACCTCCACTTGTGCAATAATTCATAGAATGTCATTTTCATGCGTACGAAATTTAATTTAAAATTCAATTTATTTGACGCATATATGTATGCGCTATTAATTAATAATTTAATTGTCACGAAGATTAAATTATTATGATACGAAAATGCGTAAAAACGCTCATAATTTTACGTTAATTTTAAATCATATAATGTTTATAAATTGTCAAATTTAGAGGTAACTCGTGACCAGAACTTATATAAAGCTATACGAATGACACATTTTCGTTCCTAGTTTCGATTCTAAGCTAACGAAACTTTTGCAGTTATAAATAAGTACACAGAGGCTTATGTGCAATTAGATCTAGGCGCATATAGATACATAAATTATAGCACCACCATATAATCTGTGATTATATATATACCGACAATAGCTGCAATAGGTAGAGCTGTTGTGGATAAAACCCTTTTTCTTGTGGGAATTTAATTTGTTGAAAAAGTTACCGTAGCATATAACATAATTTTCGAATTATAAATTAAATTTGAATTTAAGCATACTGCCAAATTTCAATTCCACGTGATCCCTTAGCATGAATAAAAATTTTCTAATAAAAATAACTCTTTTTTATATGCACCGTGGGACAGATTTCGATTTTCAACAAAATTACTCCAGTTTATGGTAAAGATAGCTATTGTTTTATAACTTTTACTACATACTCCGTAGCAAAAATAATAAATATAAAAAACTACAAGGAAACTCTTAAAAAAAGTATTACAAAACTTGGAAAGACTGTAAAAATTGTATAATATATTATAAAAAAATGTAGAAATTAGGATGTAAGTAACAGTTAACAGTTCACAAGAATTGTTTTTAGTTTATTACAGTAATTTACAGTTTTTCAAAGTTTATCACGCTGTCTCTAGCGGCTAATTATTGGCATATTTAGAGTAACTTACAAATTAAAAAAATGTTAAAAACTGTTAATAACTGTTATTTACATCTCAATTCCGACTTTTATAACTTTTTAAATGTATTATTTCTGTTAGGGCTGTAGTCATTTTCACAAGGAAATAAGTCTACACTACGTTTACCGTAAAAAGTAATAATTTTTACTACACAATTTTTCCTCGTGTAAAACGAATCATAAAAATTTTCCCTTTTTCGCAAATTATTCTAAATAATGTTGATTCATCATCCAAAACTTATTACACCAAAACACATCCATCCACGACATTCCTCTATACAACCCCACAATTCTCATAAAACTAAAATAAAACTAACTTCGTAGCCGTGTCGCATCACCTTTATCCATTACCCAGAAACGTTTACCCACGCCTCGAAACAGTCGAAATTTCGTTAGCCACGAGGGAACAAAGACTCGCTTGGTTGCGGTGGCTGTCTTGTGTATATATATATGTATACACAAGCGTTGAAAACTTCAGTGGCGGTCGCGTAGTATACGCGCGCATCAACTATTCCAGCGGCGCAGCTCGCAAAATGAGAAAATCCCCGGATTTTTGCTAGCTTTATTGAATTCCAAATTCCGCGGCATGTGCGCGGACGCGTCGCCCGTTCTTTGTGACTTTGACAAATTGCTTCCGTGTGAGAATTCGATCGAAAAGAGAGAGAGAGAGAGAGAGAGAGAGAGAGAGTGAAAGAGAGTCTCTCTATACACGGGACCGACGATGATATCGCGAACGATGGTTAATGTGACGGCTCGAGAGTGCTTTTATTAATAATTCAACGTAATGGTATTTTTAGATTTTTCCGATTCTAGTGAGAATAGTAATACTTTTTTTGTAATGTACGTGTAGAATTGAATTTGTTGGGTGAGTTTGATTTGCAAATTTTCAGTTCGCGTTACTCAATTTTTAAGGACGAGTGTGAAATTACATTTTATGTTGCGTGTATAGTAAAAAAATAATTTTACGCATATAAAAAGCGCAGGTATGAAATTTTGACGTACTGCGCATAAAAATGAAATGTAATTTTATATCTGTGGCGAGGAAAATTGCATTTCGCGTATACGTAAGTTAATGCATTTACGGTTTATTGCAAAACGTTTTGCAGAATAATTAAGCAACGAATGGGTGATAAACGAGGATAATGCGAGGGTAGATAGCGAAGATGTTCAAAAAATTTAAGGGAAGAGTGTAATTAGAAAGAAGCTTGATAAAACCAGTTTATCAGGCTGTAATTACTTTTTTCAATTAACTTCTTTTTTCGAGATTTTTCGCCGTAATAGAAATAAACAGTGGATATTTTTTAATTGCTATGATGCGTATGCGGATAGCCATATCATAAAAAATTTACTCTGTGAGGTTTCATTTCTGCGAACGCAGATACATATATGCAATTACAAGAGAAATCGGGAAATTTAATTAAATGTCTTTATCATGCGTATATTCATGACATTTACAGAAATTCATAAAATGCTTTCTGGTCGGATATATATGTATTAATTTAAAAATAAAAAATTGACGTGATGACGCGCGATGCACGCTCACGAAAGAATAATGCAGAATTTTAAATCCAGAGTATACAAGTTTAATGTATGCAGAGAAGATTAAAACGTTTGAAAACATTGTTTGTAATCTCCTTTCTTTGATAAATGGAATTTATATAAAATTTTTGCTATTTTTCGAAGAGAGAATAAATCATACAGGACTTCTATGAACTTATAAATTCGGCGTAATCTATTGTTATTTAAAACCGCTCAGCAAGTGATTACCAAATATTTTTACTCAACGAAATCCTTCTCAACCACCTTTTTTTTATTCCCGCATATCGTAATCTTAAAAATATTTTATTATCATTTCGATTTTTTTGAAAAAAGAAAACTTTCCTCCTCTCATTTTTCTAATCTTTTACCATCCTTCCACCCTCCTGGAAAGAACAAAGAAAAAAAAAAGAAGAAAAAATTTTCCATCGAAAATCGCCGGACCAATTCCACTGTCCCTTCCTCATCACCTCTCATAAATCCGGTGGAAAACACCCCTTATCAAGTCCCTTCCTCCTACATCCCCCCATTCACTTGGGAGTCCCGAAAAAATTCGAAACCACCCCTGCTTACTGGGAATAGCCGGTCGCTTGGCTATTCTCAGCTGTGCGAGCGAAAATTGAACGGGGGAGTATAGAACCCGATTGTCTCGCGCTCGTAAACGTTTATCGGCCGGCCGGAAAATTTTGGCAGGGCTGAAAGTGTCTATATATATGTATATAGATATATACGTGACATCGCGAGTTCTATCGTGGATCCCAAAGGTATATCTTTCTTCCTTTGTTGCTTTAGAGCTGGTTGTTGTAAGGGGGACAGCGAGCGCTGGAGAAAGTTTTCTGGATGGTATAGGCTTATGTTTGACGTTGGTTTTAAAAGCTAAAAATAAATTCAGTTTTCGTTGTTGGGTACACGAAATTTACTTTTTTTTTTGTTTATTATAGAGGTTGATGAAGGAACTGGTGCATTGTCGAATCGTGGAAGTATCTAAATCAATTAAACCACCTTGAAATTGAATAACAATTGAATTGTAAATATTTATTTAGAAAAAATTCTATTTAAACATGGGGATAAAAAAATTATCATATAGAATAATTAATCACGAATAAATGAATATTTTTTTATAAATTCTCGTACTTTGTCATGCTATTTAATGTCGATGTTATAGTATATATAATTAAATGTGAATTTAATCAAATCGAGTGAAAACAAATTATCCAATATTATTTGTAAATAAATCGTCAAAATCATATTACTTCATAACTTCTGAGAAAATGAAATGATCAACAAATATTTCTCAGAACACTTTACTTCAATGTTCAATTAACAATATCGTGAATTTAATATACATGGATATTCATATTATATTCTATCGAACTCACCAAAACTTCATTAAAAATTACAACACACAATTAACAATTATAAACTAATTCTAACATATTCCAATACCACCTCGCACCATAATCCAGCAATAAATATTAATTCAGCCATCTTGCAAGTTTTAACGACCACCGGCAACTTTCTCCCGCGCACGCGCGTAATTACCTACGCTACCCGATATAATATCCCCCTACTCTCTTCCACCTTAAAAATAAAAATAAAAAAAGACACTGCTCGCGCTATCTCGCCGCTAATTAGCGTCCGCTCACTCGCTACGTCCTTCTTTCCACTCGCGCGCGTGGCTTTTCGGCGAAAGGAAATGAGAGGGGCTTTCGACCTTGGGCTCTATAATTAGAATTTCAAATTGAATTTTCGGCGGCAACGACGACGACGACGATGACGAGGGCCCATATGCGGGTGCCGATAAACATTGTCGTGAGAGCGAACGAGCGGACCGTTTTCTTCTTTTTTTTCGGTCTGGTAATGATTTCATTTACAGTGTTGCTGCTGCTGCGGCAGCTCGAGTGTGATTGTATATGCGCGCGTGGAGAATAATATAAAGTGCGGATGCCGCTGGGATTTTTTTGTTTCGGTGCGGATTAAAACGTAAGTATTAAAAGCGAGATACTGGAATCGTATTTCAGTACGGAAATTACAGCGTTTTTAAAAATATTTTTGTTTTTACTTATTGGGTGTGTGCTTCACTGTTTATTAATTCATTAGGTTTGAAAGGTCAAAAGTATACAGCTTGAAATTTTTGTTTTGTAAACTTTTTACTTTAATTAGAACAGAATTTACTTTTTTTTATTGTAGTGACGGGGCATACCTTGTCATGGTGAATTTTTAATTGTTAAAAGATAATTTTTCATGAGGAATATTTGTAGTGATTTTCACTTTTTAAATGGCTGCTGAAAATTATTGTTGTAAGAGAAAAAAATATCATTTGACATTCTCTTCGAAAAAACTATAGTTTACAAAATAATTTATCTCCGTATAATTTATATGTATTTTTAACACTCAATATTGACTAAAAAATACGTATAACAATACGAATCATTATCTCAAAGAGTAAAATTACACATTCATAAAACTCGTTCAGACAACAATTGTCATAAAATAAATCCATCGGTCGAGCTCACCGCACGCAATTATTCCTCTCGAATTAATAATCAAAATCAGCTCGCAAAACGGATTTATCATTGGATTCCCTTTCAGCGTTCGTCGCGTCGTGTCGTATCTAGAGCTGACTCAGGCACTCACAGTGGAGGTCGCTCGCTATGGTCAGACGCGCGCACATATATATAGATATATATACCCACGTGTACGCGGATATCTCCGCCGTCGTCTGAATTATTCGATCAATTTTAACTGCGTATATATCTCTCGATTTCCGTCCCGGTAAGCGCAGGCATCGATTTTTTTTTTTCGGTACGCCTCTGGTTCGCTATTGACGGCTTGTGCAGGATATCGGTTGAGGGATCATTCGAAGATATTTTATAGTATGCATTGTTTTTTTTTATGCAATTTTATGATGTGTACGAAGTGCATCTATGTAGTAAATGGATATTGGACGATATTGTGATAGTCTACGTATAGAATATATTAGGTTTGATGGATAAAAGCGTGCATGAATTAAGATAACCTAATTTCCGTTTGTAGATAAGAGTAGATACTTCGTTCTAGGTTATTATTTAAATTATTTGTTTTTCAAATGATGAGAAAAAAAGGCAAGAAATTCACTTTACATTAAATGTGTCCTCAATAATAAAGTATCGATTAGTTTCATAAATAAGCGATTGAATAATTTATAATGAGTTTCTCGATAGCGTTTAAAAAGTAGAGAAAAAGTATATAAGTAAAAAGCCTATTTAATAAATAACGGCTATAATTCATTTGTAATTGTTATGAAATATTAAAACCTTTTTGCTGAATTACTTCAATAAACGGTAACTATATCATGAATAGTAGTGGGTAAAAGCATAAAATTATTGATTGATTCATAAGATAACAAACAAGAAATTGGTTTAACGATAAACCAGTGTTGAAAATAATAGGAAAGTAGAGCATTTTTAACATTGATGTTATCGAATGAATCACATATTCTTAGAGTAAATAATAATTTAACTACTGAGCACTGTCTGAAAACTCTATTGGAATAAAAATGCTTGTTGTTATTATTATTATTATTATTTTATTTCACTTGACTATAATCAATTTCCGGCAGAGTTTAACGACACTGCGCACCCATCTGTCCTTTATGTACACATTAGATTACTTCTCTCTTTCTCCCTCACTCGCACGTCACCCGAAAACACATTTTCGCAAACGGCCGTTAATGGCCGTCGGCGCGTTTAACAGCCTCCTTCGTCAAAGCTGCTCCCACGTTGTCGTTGCTACGCCTCCAGGCTCTCAGTAAAGTGGAACCAAAAAGACGAAGGCAGATTTTCTCTTCTCTAGTGCATCCGAATGGCAAAAAACGCGTAATCGAATCGGGCCGATCGATAACGCGAGCATGCGTATTGGTACTTTTGAATTTTGCAAGGCATGAATTATTTCGAGCATCGAAGAACTTTTCTCTCTTTATCTTCTGAGAGTTATACATATGATGTATAACATATGTTTTTTGTTCTACTATGACCTATAATACCAAACGCGCGATCGTTTGCTTTGTTGAATAGTATAATAGTAGGGTAAGAAGTAACGAGGATTTGAGGTTTTATTGTTATTACTCTTTTCTTCGCTTCATTTATGGCCGATTCAATATTTTTTTCACGCTGCCGACAGTCGCGCATTAAGGCGATGACGCATGTGTATCGTGATTCCCTTTTTTTCCTCTTTTCTCCAGCGCGACGTAAAGGCCACGCGATATTATGCCGGGGATGAAATTGCGAAATATGGGTGTCGTCATGGCGCGCAAGAGAGATAGAGGATGAAGGAAAAGAGCCTTATGAAGCGCTAAAAAAAGATTTTTAGTGCTACTTGATTACACCGGGCTGGGATATATCATTCTTTCAAGTAGGTCTATAAAATGGTTACGGTGGTTAAATAAATTTTCATCATCCTCGTATTACGAGATGCTGATCTCTCGATTTAAGCTATAACAATAACGTAACGTTGCGCTAACCTTGAACGGGCCGATGGACATTGGTGCAACTCGTCAGAGAAGTGTACCAGGGATCAGCAGCGTAAACCGTAGAGCAAACTCAGAGCGCTCGGATTTGCATTGGCAAGCGTGCCCGACTCTAAGATGCAAATATATACTCGCGTGGGAGGGAGGAGGAGGACTTGGGAGTCTTCGATTTGCTCGGTTCGACGGTTTTTCCATTCGTGTAGTCGCGACAATTGCTGCCAAGGTCGTGTTTGACTTGCAGCCAGGAGAGCCAATCAGTTTCCAAGACCTAACCTTAAGCAGCCTTGGAAAAGTGGCTGCGTTAGTGGGTCGAAATGAATTAGGAATGCAAGGGATGCACGGTTGTGTTGTTCGAGGGATGTTGATCAGAGAAGGTGACAGCTGTAGTGCCGTTTACTTGTTTTAAGAGGTAACCTGTATACCAGGGGATGAGGGATGCTAATGATATATTTGTCTATATATTCCGTTCCTTATATCATTAATTCTTACGCAGTATCCTTGAAACTCCTACCATGAAAAGGAACAGGCACAAAAAATAACGAGGAACAAGTCGATATTCTTCGTTGTACAATATGGTATAAAAACGAAACTGGGACAGTTCATGGCTTGCATAATGAGCCAACAAATCCATTGTTTCTCATTGCTCCAATTACCCATACCATTTATTCCGTTTATCTTGTTACGCTCACTCAAGCATTATAATAGCGGGGGATACTTAGGATGACCGAGGGGACTAACTCTTCGCGATGCGCTATACATATGCACGAATCAACCCTACGACCAACAAGCCGCACTAATAGAATCGCAGTCGTTAAGCGTGAAATCAAGTGCCACGAGCCATCGATTAACGAACTTCACGTTTCCCCTTCCCCACCGCGGACACGTTTGGCCTCTTTGACCGTAGCTGTTAATTAAAAACTCGAGAGCCACCAGGCTATCTGCTATCTGACGGATAATCAATTCGCTTTAATTAGGACCACTGCATCCGCACCGCTAACGGCAACAACAGCAGCTGAAGTTGTGTACCCTATACTTCTACAAATGGTCATGTCGAAATTCCTCAGTTGCGTGCTCGGTGCTCCTTGCACGGCCAATTAACGACGCAGTCCATCGATTCGTCTGTTACTAAGCTTTTTGTACAAAGGAGCTCTTTCTTCTCGATCTACATCTCTTTTTGTTCGTCGCTCTTTTGCTCTGCACCATGTGAATGGAATGCGCTCGCTTCGATCCGTTGACGGAGAATCGAATGGAAAGGGAGTTAGATGGAGGAACTCGGAATTGGTCTTTCGAAGGGAACGCCGAGAGTCCGTGTAAGTTGGGCAACAGAAGATGGAGAACTTTGGAGAAGGATAATGATAGGTGAGGCTTTAATGGCATTGGGCTTAAGTTGTCGTGAAAGGATTGAAGATGGTCGTTTCCCAACTTTAACGTTGAAACGAACAGTTTTACGAAGAAGCGTCGTATTTGGCAAGTTTTCTTTTTGGGAAATTTGGGATTGTTGCACTGAATGGTTGGTCGTGATCACAGTTTACGATGTGTACGTGCCACGAAGATAAATGACCGCTTCGTTAGTGCGCGGAGTTGCGAGGTTTCGTGCACCCAACTAATCGTAATGAAGAGATGTCAAAGTTTTTCAACTAACCGTACAAATAACTTTGGACCTAAACATTCCACACCCTGGGTATAATTAGTTCATTAAACGTTTCAATTATATTCCTGCTAATGTTCATTTGTGAATTAGTAGCATGAAAAAGTGATATAATCTACATTCTAGACTGTAATCTTTAAAGTTGAAGTAGCAATTTACCTGAAAACAGCTAAAGTTCACAAGACGCGAGATAACCTTCGTAGTCGGAAATGATTTGCTCCAAGTCTTATAAGGTTTCCCACGCGTACTCGAAGCTGTTGCAGCGAAACACAAGTCTTCCGCGTGTATCTAATTTAAACTCAACTTTTATCTTATCCCATGATATAATTATATCATCAAACGAGACTCTTTCGTAATTCCAGAGCATCGTAATTTCCATACCGAACAAAGGTGAAGCTCTGCGCGCTTCCGATTGCAAGAAGCTCTGAACCCAATCTAGCCAGACCATTACGCCCGGATATCTTTCCAGAAGCGAAGTCGATGAATAAATTTCATTCTCTAGCACTGGAGCTCTCTCTCTCTCTCTCTCTCTCTCTCTCTCTCTCTCTCTCTCTTTCTCTTTCTGCATAATTAAGCGCAAATAGAGAGGCTGCGAGCGTGCGCGAGTGGAGAAAAAGAAACGCGCGAAATAAACAGCGCTCGGGGGCACTTCGTATTCAAATGCCGTTTCCCAGTGAATTTCCGGTTGTGACAGGCTTTTACGCTGGCCTACCGGTTCTTTGTCGTCGTCGATGTCGTTTCCTCTTCACTTCCCTTTGCAGTTCGCTCGCTCGTCTCTTTCGAGAAATAACAAGGGTATCGGTGCGCTTTGTCGAGTGTTTTGAGATAATTGCTGGAGAGGTGGAGCGACCGGTAAAGTCGAGAGAACTACGCTTGCAACAGTAATGAAACAGTTTGGATTAGAGTTTCATCTGATACTATTAACAGTGTGAAATATTAATGTAAAGTAATATCGTTTATACTTCCATGTACACAAATGATGTTAAATGATAAATGACCAGGTTTCCAGTTTTTTTTTTTGCAGTATCTGAATTGATAAAACTGAAGACAAATGGGTATGTACGTTAATGTCAGGTATATTAGTTAAACAAAAGTAATGAAAGATAAAGTACAAAGCATATTTAAGCGTTGGTAGGTTGAAAAGAACGTCATAAAGAAGATACATTAATGCACAATTACAATTTAATAACGAAATGCAAGAAAAGGTGGGTGACAGAGATTATATTCAAATGGAAAGAAGTAATTGATTAAAAACTGTAAGTGGAACAAAGCGCATTGCTATTTAAGGATGCTAATTCGAATTAATGAACCATTAACAATTACTTAGCGAGCTTCGTGTTGCGCTTCCATTTCTGAGCAGCAATTTACTGAATACCCAACAAATAATAATCTAATTCCCAGTAATAATGTCGACTCGAGGTAAAAGAAAAGAAAAAATTGAAAAATTCGCAGTACTGTTATTTAAAAGGCAAACAAAACTCATTTTTAGCGCACTATACGCTAATGAAAAAACTTGGGAATAGAAAATTCCTCCATCATTCGGCTGATTTTTTTATAAAGATTTCAGCCTCAAGCTCGAAACTTCTTCTCAATTTCTGTACCACTAAATCCACTCGGCAAAGAGAAACCGCCGATTTAAAAATTCATCCCAATAGACCTTTAACGATCCGTGCACTTGCTTCTTCTCTCTTTCTTTCTCTCTCCGGTCTGTTCGACCTCTTTTCCCCCCTTGATTCCTTTTACGTCTTCTACTTCTTCGCCATTCTTTTTTCTCTTTCTTCGTCATACCCCTGTCGAGTTACATGTTTTTCTCCTGACACACGGGGGTTTAATTATCTCCCAGAACAACATCTCTGGAGTGCAGTGCACACGCTGGCGATTCGGCAGGTGGCGTACGAGCGAGCGTCTTTTTTTCGAGATTTCGTTTTTCCGGAAAAAAAAAGAAAAGTAGGTCAAGTCGCCGAGTTTTCGTTTGCTTTTAGCCGAGACTCAAGAGTGAGGGAGAGAGAGAGAGAGAACGAGTAGTTTGAGGTTAACTCTAGAATAAATGTCTGAGAAGGTCTTTGAAGGTTTTTTTAAACTTGTCTTTGAAGGTAGCTTCGTGCATTTCATTGGGTCTTAGACGTCTCGTGAAGATTCTTCTTCACTTTTAATAGCTGTATCATTACGTCTGGTTGACAGTGCTACATAAATGAGGAATGGTTCATCTATATGAGAAATGCCCGTACAGGTAATTAGCTTATGTAAGATGCAATGTAGGGCAGGGATAATGTTTTCCGTAATGATTATCCATAAAAGTCTTTACATAACACGCACATATAATGATAATACACGAATTCTTATATTATAATTAACTCGTCTGATAAAAAATGGACATAAAAATAAATACATTTTTCTACAGTTTTCTGTCATTCAAACATTGTTCAATTCAAAGCCAAAGTTGACCTTCTCTTTTGCTCACAAATAGAAACCGACGGTCAATGAAAATCCTTTATATAAATTGAGCGATCGAGATTCGTTCGGTTTTCGAGTATTTTTGCGAGGTATCTCGATTCTTTGCGA
>JAYJLV010045494.1:0-21565 GCA_036873485.1 Torymus texanus
CTGACTTAGACGTATGCGCACTACATGAGCCAATCACATAACGTTTATCTTGGCTTCACAACATCCGATCATGACTTTTTTATATAGGGTTGATTTTTCTTAAAAAATAATCAACAAAGTAATAAACATTATAGGTTTCTTTTATTATATCCTAAAATAATAATTAAAATTGATTTTATCGATAAATAGAATTTTAATATATATAGAAGAGTTTCGATATATGGAATATAAAAATCCAGTTAAAGCTTTCCATTTTGACTCTTCATATAATGTTATTCAAACGATTAAATCTTATAGTCTTATATACCCTGTGTTGCAATAGATTCAAGGTATATAGTTTCTATGGTACATAATGCTTCTATACCTTAGAATTTTCTTAATGTTTGTAGAACTACGATTTTTTTTTCATCACGTAGGATCTTCACGCGGGATTTCAGATGAATTGTGACCTTACGATTTTTAATAAGTTAAATATTTTTTAATAATGAATAAAAAACAAACATGTCACAAAATATTTTTTATTTATGAAATTTTATTTAGTGTATTACATAATAAATACAAGTATAAAAAACTTAAGATCAACAACTAGTAAAAATATTATTTTGAATTGTATTGAGAAATAATAAAATATAGGTTGAAGAATACTCTAAAAAAGGGGCTGATTTTGGTCTGACTAAGATGATTTTTCAAATAAATATTTTTCACCTATAAAAGCCGCTTTTTTTAATCGTTGGAATTAGTTCTTGGTACTAATGCTGTATTTATTTTTCAATTAAACTTGAATTCTTTTTTACATTAACATACCTACAAGTACATGTTAAGTACGAGTACTTATCCTGCAAAGGAAAAGCAAATTCATCTTGTTCGTCTATAATTCATGCATTTATAATTGATATAGTAAATCGTTTATTGATCTTAATGTGTTATTGATGATATTATTCGCATACTTCTTTAACAATTATTAGTTTGATTTTCATATCTGTATATAATAATTTCCAGATTACAGTGTTCTTTGGGGGTTTAAATTTATAAATAATCAAATTACTTCCTTTCCTTTGTAGTATTGAATTATTTGGTAGCGAAAATTATACGTTTTGATAATTTTCGATCTGTGTACACATAGCGGGGCTTATATAATTCATTTATTTCCTGGTAATAATGAAAGGAAATAAGTAGATTTTCTAGGCATTGACCTCTGAAGCTTTTATTCAAAATATTGCCGTTTCTAACCTTTAATTAGGATTTAAAAATTAATTATGTAGTATTTACAATGGTAATTGTCTTTTCCTACCTACAAATTATTTTAATTTGATTATTTTTTAAGCGAGTAAGAATGAAAATATAATCATTATACTCAAAGTATGCTCTCATGTTCTTCGTCATTCTTGACTGTTTATGTTAAATATAATAACATTTTAATTCGAACATTTTAGTTTGAAAGTAAAACGATATGCAGACCAACTGTTCTCTTAAGTTAGAACACTTTCGAAAATTATAAATGTTACTACCACTGACAGGACCTTTAAAATAGCCCAAAGGAGAAGAGAAAAGCAAACAAGTCATACAGTTACTGACAGAAAGTTGAAATCATAAACAAATATATGATATTTCTTAAATAATCGTTATTTGTTGTTCTTATAGTAGAAATCCCATTTTTCACTGTATATTGCACTTGTAATAAATATATCATTAATATGAAGATAGCTTGATAGTTTATTTAAATTGGAGACTTAAGATTCATCATAGTCCTGCCATAACAAGAAATCGTAACATATAAAAATGAAAAAAAAACCAATAGATTTACGATAAAATATAACGCAATAAGAAGAGCAAAATCTGTCCACATCTGCTTGCCAGCGTTAAAGAAGAAAAATATAGATTGCGCACGCAAAACATAGGTGAGAGTAAATTCACGTAGGACCACTAGAAGATTCCACAATACGCCGCAACAACAGTAAAAGAATGCATACAATATCTACCTAATCCCCGATTGATTTATAATAAAGCCGAGTAAATTCCACTTCTTAGATTCTGCTTTATCGACGGTTCGGAAATGAAATATAGACGGTGACAGTTCATACGACGCTATAATATATACGGCAACGCAGACAAAACCACGAGGTACATCAAAGGGTAGAATCTGGTGAGTGGTGAGATAAAGTCAAATTTTGAGTTCAGTAAAGGACATATAAACATATTGCAGTATACCATTAATTTCATTTATTAATATAACCCATTCGTAAATTAGTTTTACGTATTTTCATTGCGACCTAACGGAATATTAAGTTGATACTTTATTACATGGAAGATCAAAAAGGGAAATTTCACAAATTTATTCACACCAACGGGTATAAAAGAATAAAAACGTCCGCTGAATGAAACTATGCGCGAATAATGTTAAGTGCTCGTAAAAATTTCCCAAGAATCCTAATCATCTCGAGCAATTCATTTCTCTCAGCAGCGACACATCCCCAAAGTACCCGCGAGGCGCCCGCGCATGACGAAGTTCGCTTGCGCTCGTCCTCCCCTGTATATAGAAAATAAGAAAAAAATCACGTTGCACTTGGCCTCCTCATCGTTTCTCGCGCCTATAATACCCAGTAGCACTTCTCTCCTTCTCTCACTCTTTCTCAGGTCGCTTCTGTATGTATGTGTGTGTGTGTGTGTGTGTGTGTGTGTGTGTGTGTGTGTGTGTGTGTGTGTATATATATATATATATCTGTATATATCTATATGTATGTATGTGTATATGTATGTATATGTGCATTGTACGTCCGTCATCGGGCCACGGGTTAATTGCATGCAGCGAGCAGTGCTCTGTGATGAACGTCTCGGTCTTTTGCCCAGAGCAACAGTATCAGAGTCGCACCCGCCACATTGGATTACAATACATAATCAGCCTATAATCCGTGCCGATTGACTGCTCAGACTAGATTTGCTTAGTAGCAAGCAAAATGTGTGTGGGTGTTTTTTTTTAATGTTCATTATATGTGTGTTTCTGTTATTTATAGCAGAGGAGAAAGTTTGACGAGCGCGCGAACTCGAACACATTGCTTTTTTTTCGTCATTTTATTTTTGTGAAAACAGTAATATATATGTAACAAAGTTTTCCGTGGCTCCTTATACAAAACAAGCTCATACGCGTACAATATATTACTCTCTTTCTCTGTCTTTCGCTCATTCACTCTCTATATGTATAATTATTATATCATCGATCCTACAGTCTCGATAACCCGGAATATCGTATACAACTACACGAAGTCCAGTTTTTTTCTCTCAAACGTAACAAAAAAAAACATACGCCTTCTACATAAACTCGTTCTAACACCTAATCCAGCGAAAAAATCAAAATGACTCATCACTGTCTCACCAAACATATAACGCTCCTTAACAAACATAATGAACAAAGATAAAAGAAAGACAAGAATAAACACTATTCTTTTCTTTCTCTCTCTCTCTTTCTACGTCTCTCTTTCTCTCTCAGTGACCGGCAAGTGGTTGCTCAACACCGGCGTCTTTAGCCTCGCCGGAAGTCGACGTTTCCTCCTTGAGCTTCTTGCGTAGCGCGCGGTTACGAATGTTCAACATCGTACGGGCTACTAGCCAAACTGCGCCCTTTTCACATACGCAGCGTAGTCCATCAACGAAACCGAGGAGTAGTGAATGCGGTGGGTAACCCGTTGTGCGTTGCTCGATACCGACTGTCTTCAGGGATGTCTCGACGAAACGTTCGGGTGTCGGGGCCATCCAGGTTGCTTGCCTATTGAGAAGTAGAGTGGAAATAAGATTAGTTTCTTATATATATATATACATAGGTTTGATGGATACAATTGAAAAAAATAGATAAAGTTGATAATTCGTCAAGAATAATAATTTGTTTAATTTATTTCCAGATGGAATTTTAAATCGGAAAACAGCGCGATTATACGCGAATTAACGTTTTTGTGAAATTACAAGAGTTATTTTATGAATCAGTCCGCAGTATATTAATAATATTAATTGACCGATGTAACGGAAATATTTTTTCATTAAATACGTATATATAATGACTAAGTACGTAGCGACTGATGCGTATTCAATATTTATGATTACACTAATCATGATGAATTATAAAAGGCTTCGCGTTTGAGACAATTGGTATGGAATTCATTTTGTGACGTTGTACTGAAGACTCTATTAAATATCACATTTTGTAAATAAAGTTTTGTTTTTTTTTACTAATTTAAATGCTGAAAAACCTCTTTTTATGACTTTTCGATATTAATAAGTCGTATTTGAAACCTTTTGGTACGATTAAAGAGCAAGAAAATTTTATATGACGTGAAGTAACTTGGATATAACACATTTTATATAACTTAATAATTGAAACATTAAAAATTTAAAGTACTCTGCGCATTATTATTTTTCGCGTTCAGAGTATTAAAAAAAATAAGGAAAATTAAGTGCGCTCTAGTTCAATTAAAATTTAAGTCAATAATCGCTTGATTAACTTTTAAATAAAAATTTTATATAAAGTTAAAACAAACAATACGGTATTTAACTCTTTCGCACATTGACCTATTCTAATTTTCAACAGTTCAAAATTCAAATGGGAAAGAAAAATTAAACCGTCCGGCTGTGTCGGCGAATTCCCACGGGCGACCTCTGACATAGCTTTTTTTCCATTATTCATCAGCACTCGATTCGATTGCACCACGCTCGCGATCAGCGTTTTTTTTTTTCGTCATCGTCTCCGTTCGAATTAACGCTCCGGTTATATTATGATTGCCTGATCGTGTGTCCATAAGTCTTTGCGAAATGCATTAGTCCAAAGAAATACTAGATTATTAATATATTAATATACAGAAACAATACTGTAATAACACTACAGTAGTACTAGAGCAATAATATAACAATATAACAATACTACAGTAATATTAAAATAATATTTGTTTGATTAAAATTCTTTTTTTAGCAATAACTCATTAAAATTTTACTATCAAATCAGATCAATATAGACACGACACCGCTCGCAATCAATACAGAAGCTTCGGTTATAACCTATGTATTGTTTGATCGAGCGCGCGAAGATTTTTACGATACGATGAATTATTGAACGATCGTGGTATTACGCGCGTAGACGGGAAACGACGCGGTAGAGGCTTTTTCCAGAATTATTTAAAGAAACGCTTGCCATAATGAATTCGAGCCGAGCTCATAAATAATTAAATGACTTTTCATACGAGGTGGTTTTTTTTACCCCTCTGGCTTTAATGAATTCTGAAAAAAGACCCGGCAGTAGAGCGTCAACGTTTATCAAAATAAGAAGCAAAAAATAGTCGAGTCTCAGCTTGTTTGCAAAAGCTTGGCGTTATTAAGCGTAGCGGCTGACAATTGACTATTTTTCTCTCGTTCATTTTCGAAACGATTATTCATCCCATTATTATTCATTTTTAGATAAGACTTTACACCACGCAAATATGGTTTAAAAGAGAGCGGAAATCATTTAGTTCTGATCAAAAATTTTCCGACGTAATTCCAACCTTTTTTCCAATTTTTTTTTCAATTCATTAATTCTACATATATATACGAACAAACCGCAAAGACTATTTATTTCATCCTTGTATACTCACTTAATTTTGGACATTTTGGTAGCAACGAGACCAGGCAGCACACACTGCACAGTGACACCTCTAGGCGCGCATTCAGCAGCCAAATCAGCGCTCAATTTGTCCACATACATCTTACTAGCCGAGTACACCGACAAATAAGGACTTGGTATCGAGCTTATACCCGAACCAATATTAATAACGACACCCTTACGACGTTCCAGCATACCTGGTAACACCTGTCGTGCTACCCCCGTAACTGCAGCAACATTTAGTTGAAGGATACGCGCTATCGTCTCCTCATCAACACAGGAGAAGAGCTCCGGGTGGTCATAACTGGCGCCTGCGTTGTTGACCAGCACACCGACCTGTGTACATTATTCATATATAGATATATAGAAAAAGAAAGAAAGAAAGAAAGATACACGTTATAACGTACACCGGTTTCAGCGTGCGCTCACGCGCGTGCTCTCAGTGAAAGTCGTGCTATAATGAGAGTCGAAAGCGATACACGCGTATATATATACAGATAGACAGAGAGAGACGCAAGCGTAGGCTTTCTATAGGCGAGGACCGTGAAAGTTTGCGGTGTGAGTTGTTATAGCGCGGAGTATTATATTATATACCAAAGGAAAATTCATTCGGATAGTAGAGAAAAATCATCAATGATGATGATGATTCTATGCTGTCAGTTATACCATGCGTGCGTATTACAGTGGCAGCTCGCTTTCTACGTGTCGAGTGGAATTTTTGTGGTTGACATTTTCCCTTCATTGCAGAGTTGATAAGTGTGATAGATTATGGGGAAGTTGTCGTTTACCTGTCGTAGATAGCTAGAGGTAGAAGTTTGCGGTTATTCTCGCTGAGATAGTAATAAAAAATAGCCAAGCTTCTGCCCCGTAACGACTGTAATGGATATATAAGCGAAGTAGAGAGAAAGATGTATATATAGAGAAAGGAGCAGGAAGCGCATTGGTATATAGACAGATACTCGGAAGAAAAAAAAAAACGATTATATATACCGCGGAGGTGAAGTGATTTTTCCGGAGTTAGGTAACGTGGTACTGATTTCTTGGTTATATATACATCAGGTTTACATAGTTGTTAGAAATCTATATACGCGGTTGACATTAGATTATCATAACGACAATTTGTTATTTAAATATATACTCAAATTAAAAAAAAAAAAAGAGAAAATCACGTAAATATTCATCTTACCGCGTACCGTTGTCCTACAAAAAAGCCATTGCCCTCAACACAACCCACTACCACCTACCAATCGATCTACATAAACCTTCTACACTCACCTCTAACTCTTCAATAGCCTTTCCAATCCTATTATATACCGCCTGTCCTTCCGTTAAATCAGCTTCAACAATCCTCGTCTCAACACCATAAGTCCTCTTGATCTCAGCTGCTGTTGATTCTAACTTAGGCAACGACCTCGATACCAGTACAATATCCATACCTTTGTTAGCTAACGCTTGAGCGAAAGCTTTACCAAGGCCATCAGTTGCACCTGTGATAACAGCCCATTTACCTTGACTAGCAACGTCGATACCTAGACCAAGGTTAGGGGCGATTAACTTCTTCCAAAGCACGAGGCTTAATCGTACAGCTAATCGTAACCCTACTGCTGCTATTATCACCACTGCTATCTTCTCCCAGCATGTCAACGCCATTCTGTATGGTTATATGAGCGAAAGAGAAGAAAACAAAATAAGAATATAAAAGAATATATATATGGGTATTTATATGTATAATTAGGGTGTGGATTGTTGTATAAAGGGTGCTACGTGCGTATAAGTTACGATATATGTATATTTATATACCTGTAGTTAGGAAAATAGCGGTCGAAGAATTCGCGGTAAACGGTGTAGGGTGCGGATACGATGTTCTCGATAACGTTCATGACTGCAAGTAGTTCTATATTACACGCGATGCACTGCGGTTAAACCTGCGACACTTAATAGTTAATATAATATTTTTTACACGTACGCACCTTTAAAAACTTCACGAATATTATCAGAAAAAACAGAAAAATGTATATCTTTAAACTATATATCGTTATACACGGAACTATTCACCGCACCTTATATATGGATTTACATCCCGTCGGGAATACGTATTATATATATACACACATACACATATACAGACTTACTCATTTAACCGCTCGCTCTAATAACACCGTTCACGTACACGTATATATAATAAGCAACTACTTTGATAACGCTATCTTTCGTGGTGCGCGTGCTGAGGCAATGAGTAAGCAATTGAGTGCGATGATGATGATGAGCTCGGGTAGCGGCAGTCGCGAGTGTAGTAACGAAATAATTCTACTGAACGCAGTGGTAGACGAACGAACGTGGCTCGCGTATATACCGAAATAACACACGCGACAGTATATAAGTAGTGAAAAAGTAGAGAATCCAGTGTGAAAAAAAGAAAGAAAAGTGGCACTATGTAATTGTCGATGAGGTAATTTGTAATTTAGGAGCACTTAAGATAAAAAAGAAACGGAGATAAGTTATACGGTAAAGATTGTAAAAATTTAGAGAACGAAAATGTAAGCACTACCGTACGCTAACTTATTTCCAGCACACAGTGTTTTAAGGGCAGCTGGGTAAAGGCTAGGTCTATAGTCATTCTCATCCGCACCCTACGCGCACGCGTACTAGAACTCTTTCCCACTCTAATAATAAAAGCCCTGTACACAACACACACTTGCCCTGTTATAAGTATACACACAAACAAACGTACCTGCAGTCTTAAACAATCCAGTGACATTAACTATATGCAGCTACAACAACCCAACGTCTTTTTGATTCGAAAGAATCAAAACCTAATATATAAAACGAGATCCCCTCGTATATATAATAATAATAATAATGTACACACTGCTACGCGTGGTGTTCTCACTCACTGGTTGTAACTACAGTGTGCGATGTTGTATATTGCAGCGTGTCGGTCGATGCGCCGCTGCTGCTGCTGCTGCTACTCTTCGTCGTCGTCGTCCCGCTCCCGTTGCTGTGCTATACACGAGCGTATAGCAGGCAATGTCAGGGCTATATCCCCACTACTACTACCTTATACACCGTCGATATGCGCTTCCTCTGGTGAGTACGAGCGCCCGCCGGTGCTGCGGGAAAGCGCGCGATGTACGGTGTATAAGTATATATAGCGGTAGTTGGCATACTTTGGGATGAAAAGAGGTATAAGAGAGAGAGAGAGAGAGAGAGAGAAAGGATGGAAACTGGGTTATCGTCCTATCCCGATCGTGTATCGACCTCTCTCTTTTTGAAGAATATATATGTATATGGTGCGTGATGCGAGAGCGAAATTTTGCGGTGGAGCGGGGAGAAAGAAAGAGAGAATTGGAACATGATGTGGTTTTGAGAGGTGTATGCATGTAGAGAGTAGTGGAAATTAATCGATCGATGTGAGAGATACATGATATATTTTTTTTAAACAAAAGTGCATATAAGTAGTGTAAGGTATGACGAGGATATTTTGAAAATACGGTTTGTTTGTGATATGGAGAATTATTCATCGACGAGATTATGATCGATATGTTGTTGTTAAGGTATAGTAGTCGTTAATTATCGTTGGAGAAGACCGGGAAATGACCTCTTGAAATTGTAAATCCAGTGGAAAATAAAAAATATTAAGGAGGCAAATATGATTATACAGATGGATAAATAACGATACAAAAAAAGTGTTATTGTTTTTTCACGGTTTCTTAAATTAGAAATACGTGTCTGTGCATTTACAATTAGCATCGTTTTCACTCCAATCATATATTTATTTATTTCTTTATCGCCTTGCAAATAATGTTTCTTATATGAACATTTATAATACTCATATATACTATCAATCTTAATAGAAAACAACGAGTTGATTTTTACAAGCTTTTTTAGCTCCAGATCTTTCACCATAAAAAGCAATTAAACATACACATTCGCATCATCAACTACATGCATATATAATTAATCTCTACTATCTCTACACGCTTATTAACACTCCAGTCTGTTACCATAAAAATCACTTCCCCAACTTTCTATACATCAACTGCACAAAAAAGCCAAATACAAAAAAAAACCCAGCGTCCATACAATTTCTATAGTTCTTTATAATACGCTCGATTTCGCCGCCAATGTTTACCTTCCGGTATAACACATCCAAAGACGATGCCTATAGCGTCTCTCAAGGATATATACAAGACGCAAGTACCGTTCGCTGTGTGGCGATACCAGTTTCTCTCTCTTTCTCTCTCTTACACAGTAAACGGCAGTAGGTCAAGAGCCTCGCGTGAAATATCCTCTCGCTTTTTCGTGACCGTGCAGGTTCCGTTCGCGCCACGTATACTTATAGGCGAATTTATTAATCTCTCTAGCAATTTTTCGGTGATGATGGCCCACACGTATAAAGGTGCCATTATGTTCTTTCGCTTTCTTTGCGCGGGTTTCACTTTCACTCGTGTATAGCGCATGTGAGATGTATAGGTTTGATTTATATACTTGGTCTAATTATTAACGAGCGATCGTCGTTTGTCAAAGGTTTCGTCTTAGTTTTTGTTTAGTTTTAGATGTAGTACACGCTCGAATTTGTTGATATAGACAAATGATATTAAAGTGGGGTATACAATAAAAATATTAAAAAAAAACAACAACGTTTAGAAATTTGAGAAAGTTGAAAATTTTCCATACCGCGCGTGGTTTTTTTTTCTTCGATGTCAGCTAGTTTCATCGATCCTACAATATACGTTCGCGTGCTTTGACTAAGTATTATTTTTGCACAAAGTGTCTGTGTGGAATATAAATCTATTCGCTGATTAGATTACCTTGGCTGTGAGACTATAAAAATTATGCAAATGCCAAAATATGAGATAGCACTTGTATACAATTACTTAAACATCTGGGGAAACTCGATTTTTCATATATACAAGGTTTTTTCCTCGTCGATCTGTGTTTTTTGCTACTTAAACAGCCTTAAATTTGCCATTGACATTATTATACCGTTCCATGACTCATAGTTTCAATTAATTTCATCTGACACTCTTTCTTATTTACGAAACTCTCTTTTTTTAAGAATGTCCCGACATGAGATCATATTCAACGCAGCGCAGTGTATATATTAAAAATTAAAATTTGCAAAAATGTTAAATATTACTGGGAAAACATTGTTACGCATATTCCAAAACCATTTATAAATGATAATTTATTAACGTTTTAAGCATATATCATGCGTTAAATATCTCCTGAATATTTATATAGAATTTTAGTAAATATTCGAAAATTTTACAAACTATTATTATACTATTCCATCCATACACTGAGAGAAAGGATATAATAAAAATTATTATAATGCATAGTAACGCTGTAACATACTTGAAAAATAAAAAAAAATTACTAAATTTATAGTAAAAATTGCTATGTACATGCAAATTTTTATTATGTACATAGCAATTTTTACTATAAATTTAGTAACTTTTTAATTACATGCAAATTTTTATTATGTTCATAGCAATTTTACTATAAATTAAGTAATTTTTTTTATTTTTCAAGTATGTTACAGCGTTACTATGCATTATAGTAATTTTTATTATATCATTTCTCTCAGTGTACTTTTTCTTTCAATAAATTAAATATAAATTTTAAAATTTTTCATAAAGACCACCTGATGTTATTAAATTTTAACTACCCCGCTACAATTCTACACACTAACTAATACCACCCAATTTTTCTGCCCACAGAAGCCCATCTTTAAGGACACAATGCCAAAATCACCGTGCAGCGAGCCAATAATCAGCGATTCACTCGCCGTACCTGTCATCCAGCCGGTCAGTGCAGTCAGTTCGCCCCTGGACTTTTCGGTTGTTGAGCCTCAGACTGCGTAAAGGTTCTCCCTTTCTCTCTTTCTCTCTCAATATAGAGTGAAAGTTTAATCCATCGCACATTACACAATGATCTCTTTTACTCTCAACTGTAAAAGTATACACGCCGATACAACAAAAAAAAAAGAAAAAAAAATACGTGTGCATCGCATCGTCTCTTACCGTATTGTGATTCAGATATCAACGAACTCGACATGACGCTGCTTTTTGGGTCGATATACTCAATATATATAGCGATAATATATAACTACAATTATGTATGCGTATTCATTGCTTCTGTGAGGAGTGATGTGATACAAACGGGAGGGTTGTACAGATTGTAAAGAATTTTTTATTGAATGCGCTGAAGCGGATTATATATTGATAATTATTATATACACAAATTATATGTACGTTGATAAGTTGTACCTACTAGTCAGATAATATATTATACTGTATACCTGTGGACGTTTGGAATTTTCAAATCTTAATATCATTCCCGTGTCATAAGGTTTATCATTTTAATAAAATGTTGAATGCGACGGATATATATAGAAGAATTCTGAAGAGATTGTAATGGTATCGGAGATTTATTTTTGTGTACGAATTTTTTGAATACACTTATTTTTATTGAAACGATGAAAAATAAACTTAAATAAAAAAAAAGCATAACTCGATATGCGGTGCCGATTGTTGCGACTTTTCGTAATACACGTATACGATTATAATTCAGATTACTTACGGAATATATAGGTATCTATTTTTCTAAAAAAAATATAAAATTCAAGGCGATTTCAAATAAATCGTAATTGAAGAGATTGTATACGAATATAGAACGTAAAATAAGTGTAGGGTACAAGATAAAAGCCAAAACGAGGACTAAAGCCAAAGATAATGTTATTTCGTTGAACTATGTACCAAATATTATTGTAAAACTTCGACAAATACAAAACTGTTACATATACCCGCGTGAAAATATTACAGGAGATCTCATATTGAAGTTAACAATTATCTCATGCGTGTCTTGTACGATACCATTGTATAAATGTCAGAATTTCAATTTTAATTTATTAATTAATAATTTATTTTCAATGTAAAAATAATTAATAAATATTGAACATATAGGAATAGAATGAAATAAAATATTAATATTAATAAAATGCGTATTGATAAAACTTTATTCACTCTTTTTCAGGATCATACTTTTATATTGCAAATAAGTTATTTAATAATAATTAATGATTGATCTCATGTGTCTGCGATCTGTATAACGGTCTCATGTGAGTAGAATTATATGGGATTTCATATGAGATCGTTGTCAAGTTCAATTACGATTTCATATGAGATTTCATATATTATTTTCAATCGGATACACGGGTTTGTACATGTCATCTATGTAAATCACACAACGCCAGTATTATTACTATTTATTATTCTTACCATTGTCATATATATACCAATTCCATGTAAATTATAAGGCAACACTCTCCGAATTATCACTGTGTATAAGAGGAAAGAAAAAAAAAAGAATCGCTGTGTTTGTTAATAAACAACTATGTCTTTTTCTCAGGATTGCCTTCTCCTCTCTTACCATCTCCCCACCCCCATGACTCTCACTTTCTCTCGAATGGGAACGACGCGTTAAATGGATTTCCGAAGCGAAAGCAGAGAACCTCCGCTGTATTACCTGCGACTCTCACCGCGATATTTTAATGATACATTTTTTTTATATATACGTGAGATAGAATGAGACTTTCAACGTCGCTCATGTTTAGGACATGAGAGGATGTAGGATTTTTCCGTTGCGTTTGGTTATGCGTTTCGCTTTTTTTTGGGAGAATTTGTTAGGCTTATGTAAGTGGAAGTGGAAAAAGATGTGCGAGTAGTTATTGTTTTGTGTATAATGATGAAAGATTATATAAAGTAAAAGTTGCCTCGTACTGTTGCGAATTTAGTTTCCAATTTTATTCAAATTTATTGTCGTAGAAAAATTATGTTATATTTCGGAACGTTCTATATTTTTTATTTTACTTTAGTAGAATCGTATAACAAGTGTTTATCATCAACAAAATCCGAGTTAACTCGTCAAACTGATAAAAAAAAACTACAACGTGAATTGCTGCGAATGAGCAAAATTCATTTAAATTGAGTAAATATTGACATTTTTTAAGTATATAGTCATCCATTTATTTATCAAAAAAGTGCAGTACTATTTACTCACAAAAAGTAAATATTCACTTATTTGAAGCGAATTTAACTTTATTCAAATTTCAAGGGTATAAACTCTGTACTCATAAACAAAATAAACCAAACCACAACGTTCTTTTACCATTTTTCGTTTTTTTTTCATTTATTAATCAATTTTCCTTATTTTTATTATATACAATTGTTCACATCTTCGATACGGAATCGAACCTGGTATCCTTGATCGCAACCTCGCTCATCTGCCCAGACTTCTTCCCTTCGGTCTTCTCCACCTTCCTCTCGAGCATCATCATGGTATTATGGTGACCTTGATGTTTGGTCTCCAGATGAGCTCTTCTCCAGAGTAACGCGTTGCTCTCGAATTTACTCGTCCACTTGTACCATTCGCCTCTGGTCACGTGGCCTTCCCTTCTCATACACGTGGCGTCATCTGCTACCTTGTCGATCCATCCGGTCCAATTCTCAGCGTCTTCAATCACGCGCGTCAGCCATTTTGCCCAGTCTCGAATTTCGCGCGACTCGACACAGGGTGGCTTCTCAGCAAGGAAGTCAATTTGACTTGCGCTAAGGGTATTCTTCAACCACGTGGCTATCTTACCAGCCACAACATCGATGATGTCACGTGTACGTGGAGTGAGAAGCTTCGGATCTTCAGCTTTAATGGCGGTCTCAAATTTGAGATAAATAGCGCGATGAATCCGGTTCGTTGCAAGGTCGTCAAGATTATTCTCAGGTTCGCATTGAACCATGCCATAAAGAGTGTCAAGGAGTCGGGCGAAGTTGACAAATGGTATGTCAGGCTCGCAAGCGCCAAGTCGCGAGGCAAGGCGCTCGAGTTCGAGTTGTTCTTTGGATTTACAACTAGCGGCACTGGGATCGGTGTAGACGTCATGGGCGCTAACGGAGGCCTGGAGTGACGCATCTGCGAGTTCGGTTATGTGGTCGTCGACACCTAGGCTAGCCTCCGTCATATCAGCGTCGCTATCAGCTCCAAGTGTTGTTTTGGATTTAGCGGCAAGGCTTGTTGCCAGCGTTGCATCATCCAACTCTGAGGCCTCGCCTTCAACATCCTCGTCGTCGTACTGTGTGGCTGTTTCTACTGGTAGCGTCGCTTCGCTGGCCTGAGCAGTGCCCTTCATACTCTCCTCCAGTAGTGTCCTTGCTAAACTATCAGCGGCTTCTAATTCGCTCTCCTTGGCTGCCTCATCGTCTTCGTCATCATCATCGTCCTCGTAATCACCACTGCCAGCAATCTCATCTTCCTCCTCTAGCATCTCCTGTTCCTGCTGGGCAAAGGATTCCATCTGCTCGGCTAGCATCTTTCTCCTCTCACACTCCTCTTCCAGTTCAGCTCTGTGTTTCTCCGCCACCTCCATCAGGACACCCGATATCCAGCAAGCAAACGCATCTGCCAGTAGCCGCATCTGTTGCGATTTACGGTCCTCGTTGCCAATTGGCTTGTAGTCCAGGGTTTGGCTGATACGGTTCAAGACTACGTCGAATATATCAGAGTAATCTGTGCGTGGGACACTGCAGCTCCAGTTGAAGATGCTGCGGACGAAGCGCTGAGCCATAGAGTATTGACAGTTGGCAGCTTCTATGTCGATAGCAGGATCGCCGGCGGCTAGGGGTTCTGGAGCGCTGGTTGAGCATTTGCTTCTCGGTCGTTTTTTTTTCTTTTTTAGTTTCTTCGAGTTCTTTTTGTCGCGTAACAGGTGCTCAGCTTGCCTGCGTGAGGGAATTCAGTGTTGGTACATTTTTTGGGCCTGATGTAGATTATATGTATTGTTATCATGAAGCTTTAGTTAATGATTTTGTGATTATACAAAAGATAGTGTTGAGTGACGTAACTGTAATAAATGAGTACAGAGATAATGCAATTAAAATATTATATGTAGGTTGAAAATTCAGGGATCGATGAAAAATTGACAGTTTCATTATTAAGGATATTATTTTATAGGATTATTAATTTCAACAAGGATCTTGATAAAAATTATGAAACGTCGTCAATTCAGTATCGATTCTTAATTTTCAACGTTTATAATGTTTTAGTTGTATTTACATATTAAAATTCGAAAAAATCATTAATTATTTAAAATAATGATTTATCGTAATTTTAATAATAAAAACTGTTTGTTGGGATTATATACAGAAACGATTATACTAAACCAATATCCTTAAAAATAATAATTTTAAAGTTCTTCTGGTAACCGAATTCCCGTATGTATTGCTAATTAATCTATCGAATTCACAACCTCACTCGTCATTATGTTAACATTAATTAAAATCGCACGTGGAATTATGAAAGACACATGTTTAATACAAAGATATTAACGAAGGCTAATTTTACTATCCCATAAAACGGAAAATCATTGAATATTACATCACTATCACGCTTATTTCGTCAGAAGATCCAACATGATTTTCCACACCAAATAAAATATACTTACTCAAAATCCCAAGCGATAAAAAACCCTATACCCAGCCAATTAGCAACAACACCCACTAACAACAACAATAACGTTATGTATACATATATCATATTACTCGGGCGTCAACGCGCTATCCTCTTCGATCATCTCCACGAGATTATCCACCATCATTGGCGTCAACAGTTGAGCACGTTCCTCTAGTGTCAATACAAGTTTACGTTTCATAGGCCTAGCCAACTCTATGATACGTGGTTGTACAGGTCTTATACGTCTCACCGTTGGTTTCATTGCACAGGTATCGCCACATTTCTCTCTACAACATAATATACGCGCATAAATATAAGAGAACGAGAGAGAGAGAGAGACAGAGAGAGAAAAAACACGGTTATTAGAAATTTTCCAGACACACATGTGACACGTGTGTGTATATATATGCGCATACTTTGGTGTTGCGAGAAAATCGATGTATTTCTGTTTGGACATGCAGTGACGGGGTATTATCTGCTGCTTGGCGAGTTTACAAGGTTCTTCGTGGACGTACATTGTCACGGTTTTTTGCCGAGCTTTCGATGCGCGCTGTCGTTTCATCTCGCAGCACGAGACCTTTTGTGGTGCTGGTTTCTGTGGTTATAGAAGTAAGAAGGGAATGAGAAATTAATTATTATTTTTATATATACGTGTGTTGTGTCGAATTAGTTGTAGTGGTTGAAATTTTTGTTGTTGTAATAATACCTCGGAAGTAATATTGTTAAAAAAAGAAAAAGTTGTGTGTATGGAAATTCAATAAGAATACGTGTGTGGTTACATTGTTATGTATAGAACCAGGAAGCTTAGAATATTGCATTATCACGGTGAACCATTGTATATACTGTCTGTGCTAGCTATTCTTTTATGTATGGAAATGGAAAACAAACGGTGAACCTAATAATTATATACGTTAGAGTATAATTTGCAACTACTTCGTTATTGAAAAAACATATATAATTAAATATCGTAAATCAAATAAATTCATAATCTACGTGCTGATCATACTATAACAGGTTATGCAACGTATCAATAACAAACACATAGTACATCAACTTTGCAGTAATGCCGCAGTTGCCGATCCTTGCTTTTCGCTGCATTATACATTTTCTTCGGGTCGATCTCATCGATTTCTCCCTCCTTAATTTCATCCTCGACGGGAGTTGCATTCTGTACGTCTTCAGGCTCGTCTTCCAGATCCAGCATTGTTCCTTGTTTTTCTTTTTCTAGTTACTTACTTTGAGTTATTAATTATGTTACGGTATTGTGTTTATTAAAGCCAGAATGAGAATTTTGAATCCAAAAAGTTAAATTGTTACGTAATTTTCAGTTTGTAAGCCAAAGGTATAATTTTGCTCAGATATATATACCGCGCTCGCTTGGTGAGTAGCGGTTTGTTGTGTGTGTGTGTGTGTGTGTATACGTTCAACTTGAATTTGTCGTTACATTGCATTCACATATTTCTTGTCCTTCCGTCATTTTTTCAGACTATGCCACGTAATAATCGCGTTGACAAAAAGACACGAGTCGTTCATTATGCCAAGTATTGCGCGAACATCATCAATTATGTGGATTTGAATTTTCTGCAAAAACGATCGTTACTTAAATTGAGTTTACGCGTCAGTGTACATTTTAAAAGAGATGCTAATGTTGTGACTATGCTGATTTGTGTATACTATACTACTACGACACAGGTTTTCTCCGCGCTTCGTTAATCGAATTCGACGTATACATTATAGACACAACAAGACTTTTGACGTGAACAAATAAGTTACGGTAATTACCTACTTATAAAAATATTAGATGGATATTTTCACGTAATCGTTTACATATGCCAACCATTATGTGGAAAAAAATGTATATTTTACTTTTTTTTCATGTGAAGAAAATTTATTATTTTTTTGCAGTAACGTGGAGGGATATAATTTTTTTATCGATATTAGTATAAGTATATTTTTTAAAATTTGCTACAAAGATCACAAGAGAATGTGAATATAATAATAATGATAATCTTTCGCATTTGACATCCCTATGGAAGATACTGATAAAATCGCTCAAAAAATTCTGATAATAGTTTTTATGCGTAAAAAGGTCAAGACAAAGTAATTCTTTCGATTATAAATTTACAATATTGAAATAATTAAATAAAACCGTAGCGTAGGTAAAGTAGGAATCGTCTTTATCCTGATTGTCAAACATAAAAATTGTACAGATCTTAGCAAAATGGCTCTAAAAAAATTTTAAGCATTATTTCATATGTATATGTGCCATATTTCACGTCAACGGTGACAGGTTAATAAAACTTTATAATTGCTCAAAACTTTTTACTAGTTAACATTGATGTAAGATTAATGGCCTTCTTTACTGCCAATAGTTTAAATAAAAATGAAAAAAAATTTTTTTATTCAATTGCTCAACGTTTCTGGTATTTTTTTTTATTTCTGCCCTTCTTCAGAATACAAATTTTTCATTTGACGTAGCGGTACTTATCCCGCAATTAAATAAAAAAAATTTTTCTCTGTTTTTATTTAAACCATTGGCAGTAAAGAAGGCCATTAATCTCACACCAATGTTAATCTGATCCATCTGCCATCAAAATCATTAGTACTATTTTTTACTAGTTCCAAATTAGCCTCAAAATACAAATCTAAAATTTTAGAGCAAAATATTCCACCGCACTAAACGCTATATACATGCAAAAAGTACTATTTTAACTGTTTTTACAACTTTAATTGCACATAACTTTTTTCAGTGATGTCATTCCATTATTTATTAATAGTTTAATAAATCTTTTAGCCTTTTTTGGGTGAAATCAACCTGGTCATTTTAAAATTTTGATAAAAAAAAAATTTGTATATAAGAAAAAATAATTTTTAACAATTCTTCTTGGAATTTGTAAAACTTTTCTCATATAATATACTATACAAAAAGTTTAAAGTTGCATATTTTCCTCTAAAATTTTAGATTCGTCTTCTGAAGCTAATTTGGAATTAGTAACAAAATTTTGAGCAATTTTAAATATTTGACCTGTCACAGTTGACGTGAAATGGCTCATATAAAGAACCGGACAAACGATTCTTGCAACAATATTTTTAAAAATTCAATAATTAAACATTAAAATTAGGGCCTCATTTCCCCTTTATCATGTTTAAAGAGAAAAAATTCGAAATAATGAGTGTTGTGTTCCATTTCCTACTATAAAAATAGTAAATTTTCTTTAAAAAAAAGTTTATAACAAAATAATTTTTCTCTTTGCATTCAATATTTCTCCAATATATATCATGGCTATACAAAATGAAAGCTACTTATTCCGCTCCACTTATAAAAATTAATGCTGGTGTATCTCGCATCAACCTATTTATATACAATTCGGCTCATTAAAAATCATCGTCACTGTCTAATTAAAAATCGCTCGAAACTTTTCCTCAAAACCACACATACACACACACTACATTATACATGACACGCGCAGCTTCCGCGCACAACACACGCAGATTATTACACTTGGGTTGCGTCTCCCTATACCTATATACACATCACACACATACACACATACTTCATATACAAACATAGAGCACAAGGCCGTCGTTGCACGTAGTCGTAGCAAGTGGCCCTGAAAGCACGCGCTTGAGCAAAGTGCAAGTGCATCACGGTGACAAGTTCAGCGGACCTGGCGCTTTTTCCGTTCGCTTATGATCGATCGTGTGCGCGCGGTGTGGTGAGATACAGTGAGGCACGCGCGCCTTTGGAGAGCGCGGCCATTCAAACGATATGGGTAAAGTTGACGGTCGAGGAGAGTGATGATGGGTGCTAGAGAGAGAAAGACAGAGGTTGACGGTCACGCGCGTATACCGGAGGAAGTCGATATATTGGAGAGAGAAAGGTGGTGGGATGGGTTTGGGATGAAGGGTTGTGATGATCGGTTGACTGAAGGAAATATAAAGGGAAAGGTGAAGGACAAGGGTTACGATGAGATTTAGAATGTTTTTGTTTTGGTTGAGTTAATTTTTTAGGAGTTGAGGATATTAGCAGGTATTGTATTGTAAATACGTGTATGGTATAATGTTATGTATACTTTATATTGTTTTTTTATTAAGTTGTTGTACATCAACAAAAAGTTATTATCAGAATTTTTAGTTTATATATTAGGGACCTTTTTTTTTACTTAATTTTAATTTCTGTGAAATATTATATTCCGATGTTTTTTTACAAAGCCTGCAAAGTGTTGGAAACAATTTTTACGAAATTTATAATTGATTTCAACTAAACTGATATTGGATCTATAATGTATACATAATTTTCAACGCTATATATACGTAGAGGCAAATTTTCCAAAACATTCTATTGTTATGAATAAAAGCTTTTACCAATCAGTTATACGATATCTTATCACGGGCAGTGATTCTGACCAAAAAACATGCGGTATTCTCGCTTTTTATATTTTCATTGACATAGTAATATGTAAATTAAATCTTGGAGCTCGATACATTTAAATTTATTTTATCAAGCACAAATCTACAATTCACTTTATTCAACTCTTTCTTTCGTAAATTCGGGTGAATCCCTAAGTAGTAACAGGTGATCTTGTCAGACTGAGATCATTATTTCTTGAATATTATTCCTTAATATTTTACGAAAAAGAAAGCAATTATGCCTAGAAATCAGTATTTTAATATCTAATAAGTTCAAACTTACACGCCCATTCCTATATACCAGATAATACAAAAATATTATTAGATATAATTAAAACAGAGTAAACAGGAGAAAGGCGGTGTACATCAGTGCACTAGCGATAAGATTGCAACAGGCGCTTCCGCCTGATAACAATATATAACCGTAAATATAATAATAAGTACACACGCTTATTTCACAATCTCCTATTCTATACATATACACCACCACCCATCATTTATCGCCTTATTTCAATTCCTCTATCTCGTATTATATACATATACCCACTCGGCTACCTACTATTCTACATTCCAAATGCAGCGAACAAGCGAACGTTCGATACCCGATCCTCTCTGCTCATATCGGATACCTATATTCCTCCCTCTCTCTCTTCTCCCCTCGTCGTTGGCAACTTTTCTCTCTCTCTCACTCCGACAACACGAGTTTCAAAGCGCACTTCTATATGCTATGTGAAAATGGAGCATCATCATCGTCGTTGTCGTCGGTCGTCCTGTGGTATAGAGCCGCCTAGTGACGAGAATCGCGCGGACGCGCATGTCCTGACGGTCATCATACGCCCGGCGATGTGTGTGTGTGTATATATATATATATATATATATGTGTGTGTGTGTGAAGGCTTTGCTATAATACACTCGCCAGGAGACTATACGGCGCCTGCCTGCCTACTACTTGCCCCTCCTCTCTCTCTCTCTCTCTCTCTCTCTCTCTCTCTCTCTCTCTCTCTCTCTCTCTCTCTCTCTCTCTCTCTC
>JAYJLV010045553.1:0-21544 GCA_036873485.1 Torymus texanus
TTCAGCGCGTCAAAATACATAAGAATACATAGGTCTGGTTCCCAGAACAGACCACTTTTTTTTTTTGTGTGCCGGTGATATTTTCTCAAGATTGTTTTACGTGGCACGTCATCTAATTCAGCCAAAACGCACGTTTTAAATTTCTGCACTCTTCAAAACCAATATCACCTATGGGAGATTCTTTGTCGTATATTTAGTATATATACTTTAAAGCCGTTTTTATAATTTTATTAACACTTTATAAAAGGAAATAGAAAATATTCCGCTTAAGGTGACCAAATTACCTTAAGTTACTTTATAATAAATTTTCAAATTTTGTATTCAGATAACTTAAGAACGAATCGTCAAAACATATCTAAATTTCCATATGTTCTAAATAATTTTACCTATTATCTATTCATTTTAGATCAATGTTACAAGAACTGTTTTTATTATTAATTCAAACGTCTGTTATTACTCAGTTTCGTGTTAAACGAGACTTACATATTAAAGCTTGTAACAATGATTTGAAATTTCATACACTTATGTATACATTAATGTTCATTGTAAACACAATGAACAGGTATATCAATTTTCGTGAAGAAAACGCGTATTAGCATAAACTAACTTAAAACGATTATAATTATTGATAAAATAAATATAACAAAATTCATAAGTAAAATCAACTACAATCTAGAAAAATTCTATAAACTAATACATCTATAAAACAATACTGTGAATAAATTCTACAAATTTATCTACATTATTGAACAAATTCGCGGTAATTTCTTTTGAATTATAGTTTATAACAATGGATTTCGAACTAGAAATTAATAAAAAGAAAAAGAAGAAGCTTATTTTCTTCCCTCTCTCACGTTATCAAATCACCTCGCCATGATAATATCCCCGGTCGTCGTGCCACAATAAGCCAGCTCATCGCGCTCGTCGATGGCGATGCAGTTGACGCATCGTCGTAGCTTGCCGACTTTCACGTCGACACCGTAGACTTTGCGCGCTTCCGGATTTAGTCGCCAAACTTTCAGCGTACGATCGCCACCCGTTACAAAGCACTGGTCCCGTAGATTCGTGCGGCTCAGGGCGTGCGCGTTGCCTGCTATTTCCGTGCTGGCGAACGAGCCTGTGATGGTAAAGAAAAAGTGGATAAATAATGGGGGCATTTTTTTCACCAATCGATCGAAGTAAGCGAGAAAGTTTCTGGCGATGAATTTTTTTCGTTGGAATACGTGTGCGTGAAGATGGTTTTTGTACATTGTACAATGGGGGAATGATGGTATTTAGTTTTTGAAGACTCATCTATACCTTTAGAAATTTTGTGAATTATTTATTTTTCTTTAATAAGGTGTAAAAATTACAACTTTTAATTGCGTATTGATATGTATCGGTATTGTAATTGTAATTATTTATTCTTCATATGTTAATGAAAAGTTTTTGACGATACGTCTGTGTAAATTTATGTCTAATATTTCAAGTGTCTGGAAATAATCGAAGTCATTAACTATAGCGTAGAAAATACGATAATCAAATAATTTAATTTGTTACTATGTTATTATCGGAGAAGTAGCAAACAATAATAACCAACAAGACTTTCCATGTTTTGATAAAGTAACTAGATAATTCTTAAATAAATATATGGGTACAATGGCAATATCTTGAAATCTTCCAACACCCATAATACTCAAGATTATCCTCTACATTCTATATACAGCCACGGGAATTTCCTACGACAAACACTAACATAATTCCTCCTTATCACAGTGACAATCGACCCCTCGAAATTATATAGCTAAATATACACGCTCCAATAACCTATATATTTGCCACCAAAAAATGCCATATATCTATATTACCAAAAACTCTCCTTTTTCGACCGATCGGCATGCTTTGACTATATCATATAATTTCAAGCCATAAATCATGAAGTTATACCGCATATAGCGTCATTCTTGTTGACGTCCCAAATGACGATATTGCCGTCGTCCCTGCCACCAAGGCTTATCAAAAAGTTGCTCTCGCATGAGAAAGAGACATCCTCGACGCGTACCTTGTGAATCTCGTGGCTTGCTCTTATCCGCCGCTCGTGGTAGTCCCAGATGATGACCATAGCCTGCGAACGTATATATAATATATATATTGTGCGATGTCGGAATTCATATCGCGGACTTTATATATCGCGGTTGCGTAAGCGAGAGTTCGTTTGCACTGGGCCGGCTGGTATATCGACACATTTATATAGAGTGCATCAGGATGATTATATTCAAAACCAACAGCATGCGTTTGTAGATAGAAATGTCAAGGGGCATTAAGAAAAGAGTGATAGGCTTGAGAAAACTTTGAATTGAAATATACAAAGTGTTGAGAATATATATATATATATGATGTATAATGAATCATTATAATTCTTGAGATTTCAAATTACGAAATCTCAACGCCTTTTTTTCTATATTGTAACGACTGTCACTGATAATTACATCTTCCTAAATAATAAATATACAAACAGTAAAATTAATTTTTTTTTATTATTCTGAACGAACTAAAAAAGTTAAGCGAAACAGTCAAACCAAAAGTGTCACTGACCGCTTTCGAAAACACCTTTTACTATATTATGCTTATAATCTTTACGCGTCGCAACAATAACAAGGCTAACCTTGAATCCCAGATGATTGATTTGCCCGGAGGCAATGAACTTGCCACACGGCGAGATGCACATTGTTGATATGAGATTTGTGTGACCGGAAAGGAAACTCTGACGGCCAGTGTTGATATGTTTGATGGTCACCTTATTGCCCATAGGGTAGACGAGGTGCTGCTGGTCCGGGTGCAGCTGCAGACCGTTCTTAGTCAAGCCTGTTTGTTTTGTAATGATTGCATATTTTTATTTTATGTACTTATTTTTTTTCCAGTGCAAAATCAAATTTTGTGGTTTTTCTTTTGGGGTAAAGGTTAATGTTATGAAAAAATGGATTTATTATTTTTTATTTAATATATACACGAAAATTAATCAATCATTATTGGGTTATGCTACGTACCATCGAAAGCAATGATTCCACTTAATTCGAGATCCTGAATGTCCATTGTTGCGTGGGTGTATAAATAAATATAAATAAAGAAATAAAATTTTGATAGCGAGCGTCAAAGTGGATGCTGATGCTGCATGAAAGCATTCGAATAGGCGTTCCATGTAAACACGTCACCATGGTAACGTCGAGTCAAGAATGTATCTATAGTTAACGCAAAAACGCAATGTTTATACTCCTTTTTTTATTCAAATTATAAATACATGTATGAAAACATAATGATTCCATGACGTTCGTCAATGTTTGTTTATTTTTTTTTTACAACAGATTAGGAAAAATGGGATAACAGTCACTTTTTATGACGGTTTCGTACACGTCATTTGACTAGCATAGTAAAGCGGACGCAACCGTCGCAACACAGTTGCATTTAAATTTTGAGGCGTGTTAACACGCGAAATACGCGCCAACGCGTCTCCCGCGATTACATAGTATATTTTTATCAAAAATGGTGCAAGAAGCAGCTGACATAGCGACTATCCTTGAGTAAGTATCACCGTATGTTTATTATCCACTATAAAACAATTGCTGAAAATAATGTAATGCTTTGAAAAAATGTTTGGCGTTGTTTCTAACCTATTTTTCTTCTCTGTTTTGACACAGCAACCTCAACCCTCTGTTTTGGAAAAAGGGCAGACTAGAAACTTTTACGCACTGGCCCTTCCAGTCAAAGGATCACCAGTGCAATCCGGAAAACATGGCAGCAGCTGGTTTCTTTGCCATCGGTGGAGAAGATGAGCCAGACCTGGCTGAGTGCTTCATGTGCCAGAAACAGCTCGATGGATGGGAACCAGAAGATGATCCATGGTAAGGGTTGTAATTTATATGTTCTTTAATAAGAAATCAAAGTTACTATTTTACAATGTCAATTATGTACCAATGACATGTAATTCTACAATTTCAAATATTATCCAGAGTTTCAAATGTTTTAATATTTAACGATATAGGTTCAAATTCACTTTATAATTTAATATACAATATTAATTAAATTTAATAAAAGACATTTTATCAATGTCATTATAAATAATATATTATTATATTCAAACTTTGAGATTATTTCTTAATTAATTTTATATATTTTGAATAACAGGCAAGAACACCAGAAACATCAACCAAATTGTCAATTTATCAGTCTTGACAAACGTGACGAAGGCTCTCTAACAGTAAAAGACTTATTTCAGTTGATGGGCAATCAGTACAAACAAAAGATAGTATGTATAATTATTAATAAAAAATATTTTCCTCTAAGTAATGTCATTAATCTTGAAGGCAGTAACTATATTAACTCAAAAACTTGTTTTTCTGATCTAATGAAATTATTAGTTCTCATCTCATCTTATTTTGATTTTTTCAGAATTTAGAATGCGAAAGAATGATAGACTCGATAAAAAAGGAATGGAAAGAAACAGCAAACAGTATACCAGATATTTATGAAGCAATGAAGAAAAGTGAAAAGACTGTAGACTAGTTATACATAAATTAAACATAGTTTTAATAAGTAAGATAATTATAATTAATTTTATACATATTGATTAAATAGATTTTTATAATTTTACATACTTAAAACTCTTCTTTCAAGATCCAAAACATCACCTTCTGATCTCATCAAAAATCCCACCTACCACATCAAGTATAAACAAGCTAGCTCGAATGAGTTTGAGCCACGACAGCTGACTCCTAATCTTGATTCCTACTATCTCAGCAAATCAGTTGAGCCAGTCACCAACACTATCTCACATTTGTCATTTTTATCACACACTTGTCCATCCAATCAACCAATTTAACTTTGGAAATAGCACCATCCTTCCATTTAAATTTTTCCCTACCGCCAGTAGCGCAACGGAAAATCTACCCCGCGTGAAAGTGCCGTGTCTATTATAGTATCCAGCGATGACAGCGACTCTTGCTCTTCCTTAGCAAAAAAAAAAGTCTGTATGCGAGCGAGATAACGGTCAAGGAATCTCCCCGAGCGCGCGCGCGGTCGTATACATATCGTTGGCGCGCGAGCGTCCAAGTTGTCTTTATGTTATCGAGCTCGTCGAAGCGTGTGCGTGCCTGATACATGTATATACATATATGCGGGGTGGTTCGACAGACTCAATCGTTTCCACTATTCGTCATTTAACGCTCGTCGTATATGCTTCCGCACGTTCCAGACGTGTTTCCGCTACACTTATAAAGGCGCGCTGTAAAGTGTTACGAGTTTAAAAAAGTTGAATAAAGGAAAAGACGCATTATAGCAGCAGTGAGGTGAACATAAACAAAAAGCAGAAGAATTAAACAGCATAGTTATTCTTGTACTCGTGAAACAGATGGACAAGGGCGAGAGCATACCACTGCTGGAGAACTGGGTGACAACAGCAACGACCTCGAGACAGATCCAATGGGTTCGCAATAGCAGACGACGAGGTAACAAACAATGCGCGCGTGCTATACCTTCTGCATAAGTCGCTTTTGCTATAGTCATTTATATCATGTCTCATTCGATTGATAACAAATACACCCGATGTCTGAGCTCGCGCGCACACTTTTGTATGTGTGTACATCGCGATCATCGTCCATATCATTGTGATAACAATATATACATATATATTTCTAAGTCTCGAGCGCACACGTGCGCGCGTTTCGTCTATATAGTCCGAGCGTTGGGGATCGGTAAAAGTAGAGAGTTCGTAATATATACCCTTCTCCCACTCAAGTTGAAAATTGTTCAAATCATTAGTAAGAAATATGCCTGATAATGACGTGCTGTTTACATAATAACCGTCTGTAAAACTGAACAATATTTGAACTAGAAATCTTATTGAATACAAAATCAATTATAAACAACATATGCAATTATAGAATTATAATGGTTTGTTCTAAAGTTTCATTTAAATTATGGTCTCCGAACTATTTGTAATGTTAAATAAAAAAAGGAACTGTATCAGTGCGTGCGCGCACACCGATAATCTGAAGTTTGCTATCTGTGTGTGCGCTGTCGAATCTAAATGGCAAAATTAATATATCTATGCAAAAACATGCACGAACGATAATGTTTTTTTTTTATTTAACGTAATTTTCTGCAGTTTCCATTTTTAATATACAAAATTTAATGTTTCAACAAGTACTATTGCTATTTCTTACTTTTATCCTGTTCTCACTCGTACGAATAATTTGTTGTAATGATTTAAAACTAGACGACATTGAAGCTTGTTTATTATACACTTCCAGCAAATTGTACATACTTTTTTAACATATAAAAATAAAAAAAAATATAGGCTATTATTGATAGTATTTTCTTAATAAATGATGTTTCAGTACATTGTCGCGATATGAATTAATTTTCCTTTTTCCTTTGCAAAGAATATAAGAAAACGATTTTTTAAACGTATATTTTTATTTTTTTAATTACGATTTAAAAACATTTTCATACGTGGTGGAACTTGTAAATAATAAGAAATCTTTTAATGTCTTTGCTATCGTATCGGTAAATTTGCAATTTCGGACTAACACTGTAACTATCTATATAATCCACTGCTCTTTACAGGCTGATTCAAAATACTTGTGGGATTCGTATATTTGTATTTATTTTTATATATTCAATATTATACTTACAAACAAGTAGGTCGAAATCAATAGATTGGCTTATTGCATTTAGGTTTGTTTTTCAGGTAATCTTTTATAATCCTTGTAAATATATGTTGGTGAGATTTCCATGAATTGAAAAAGAATATGAACAGATATCTCATACCTATTAAATATTTAAAAATTTTTGTATTTTTTAAAATTTTGAAAAAATGTTTTGCTATAAAATATATATTAGAACAGTATATTTCGTAATATTGGTGGTTTATACCTATAACAAGTATGAGCACAACAATGGCATTTAGTTTAAGGACTTGTGGATTTATACTAATCCCTTATGTGATGCGTAAAAAGGCGCTTAACGTAAGTTGATAAATGTATAAATTTTTCCGTTACTCAAGCACTTTTGACGACTTTTGTTTAGCGGTTAACGATGTCAAAGATACGCGCACATTCCCGCCATTGTGATTACGATGAAGTTTACAAAGCAATTTTACAAACCATTTTAAAAACATGGTACTATTGATTTTCATATATAAATATTTTTAAGCATGTATTTTATCCTGATTGTAAATGTAAAAAAGTTATAAGAATTTTCAAAATCATTTTTCTTTATACTGATATTATCCAAATAATATTGAATAAGGTTTATTATACAACTTTTGTCGCCTTTTCTATTTGTCACGTAACACATTTGCGGAATAGAAATATTATTGGCTTAACTCTTTCCCTATAGCAAAGTTCCAAGATAAAAGTCATATATATTTATCACTGAAATGAAAAATTTAAGACAACGATAAATTTCGTCGGCGGGCACAATGGTTGACTGATAGTCGTATATTGCTGCATATGTACTACAGTACTGATACTGTAATTTACCCGAATCGAATATCTAAATTCTCGCATCTTACAACAGCATTATCGTTAATCTACAAGCGATTCTGACTAAGCTTTTTATGTATGAGAAAAAATTATCTACTGGTTATTTCTCATCAGCCTCAAGCAGATAAAGATTCATATGTCTTTTTTCTAATTCATACGATGTAGTATCATGTCATGCTAAACCTTTATTTAAAATGTTATGTTAATTTTTTATATCTGCTCCAGTATTTTTCTGAAGTATCAACATTTCGATTTTAGAATAACTTGAGCATTTTCAGTAATCTAGTGTTAAATAATAATTTTTATACAAAAAATACTTCACTTTTATTATAAAACAATTTTTAAGTCACCATCTTACAAAACATGATAAAATGACTCTTGCAAGTGTAAAAGATTTTTCTTATCGATTTCTAATAAGATTAGAAAGCTTTTCTCAAATTTAATTAAGACAGGTTAAAAAAAATATCAATATTTTACATGATAAAACATTAGCACGTTTATCAACATCGCTGTATGTCGAAAGTCTTCCATTGATGATTATGACACACTGATGTTAAATACTACAGACTGCGTGCAAATTTTTATCGAATTCAATATCGTATACATAAATGATATCTGTACGATCGGTTGTGATGATAATTAATCGAATTTCTAATAAAGAAATTTAAGTTTAATTATTACTAATACTATATTTCCATTGTGGTTATGAAATTCTCAAAGAGACATTCCTTCTGTCGTTTAAATATAAATATTCTTTATAAATCGTGATATTTACGTTACAAAATAAACTCAACAGTACGTGTAAATCCAACGATTTTTATTTACAAGCCTTGCAAAACAAAAAGCGATCCTACAATTTGCACTTCATATATATAAAATTTTATTTAGTAAAACTCAATTTCAGGCTCTCAGTTTACACGTAAAAAATGGTCAGAATTTTTTAAACTATTTTATTTATATCATTTATCAAATTTGCATATTCAAAAATTCCAATATTTGTATACTAAAACGATGTTATTTAATTAAATGAAATAAATTTCGAAATATTAACGGTAACTTGCGCATACAATTATAAATTTATGTACTTAATTGATTAGATATTAAGTCAAAAGATAGTTTAATTCGATAAATGATGTTATTTTATACTATATCATTCAGTCTCGACTTTGACATCCTTTTTTATTCTGATATAATTAAAGGAAGATATCAAATGAATCCACCTGACTGTTTTATGCCATTTATATACGTTTAATTAGCACGTTTACTCTAGTGGAAAATATGGAAGTTTCTATTATAAGTAAAATGTATGTTTACAAATGTTTATTTACTTATTGCAAATAATTTCTGTATTTATATTCTTTGAAATGCTACATAATTAATTGGTATTTTATACATTCCATATTTTGAGTTAAGAGAAATATTCTATAGTTTTACGATTTTCTAAAGTGTAACCCGTATGGAAAAATATAACTGTGCGAAATTGTAATAAACCACAGGAAAGAGTATGAAAATTGTAAAAAATTAAAAGACTATATTTATACTACCTTGCAAAAGCGTCCATATTCTGTATGGTTTCGTACGTTGTTTTGTATGATTACGACTTTTTCAGATTTGTACAGCTTTGTATGATTTATTACAGTTTTTTACGATCCTTATTTTCAGTTGAATATTTTATTGTACAAATATAAAAAATGTATGAGTTTTAGGAAACGCATGAAAATATATAAAAACGTATAAAACCGTTGAGAAATATGTCGAAAAATCAATAATTTCTTATGGTTTCTTAAGTTTTTAACCGTTTTCTGGTGTTTCTTATATTTGTTATTTCTATCTCAGCAGTAAATTACACTTTATATTGCATTTTTTATAACGAATAAATATGAGAGTGTTCAATGTTTGGTCAAATGACAAAATTGTTACTTAATAACAATTTTAAATAAATTTAGTGTATCTTAGAAATTTTAGGTATGTAACTACTGTCGTTATGCTTGTATTTATATACACATCTTGTAGACACGGAGAAAATTGTGTAGAAAAACTCGGAAAAAATTACTCTTTTTGATGGTGGCTCTGAGATTGACTAAAATTTCCATAAAAATTATTATAATTTATATTCAAAATTTCTATTGTATTTTGTAATTTTTATCGTATAAATAGCCATTTTATTATATATTATACACTGAGAAAAACATTTAGGAAAAATTATTTTGTAAAAATTACCATACTGTCTCGTAAAGCCACCAGAGACTATAAAAACCCAAAAAATTACCATACTTTATAAGAAATTTTTCTACAATTATGGGAACATTTACTATACTGTATTATAAAGTTTACTGTAAAATATAGTAATTTTTGGGTTTTCACCGTCTGTCGTGGCTTTACGAGACAGTATGGTAATTTTTACAAAATAATTTTTCCTAAATTTTTTTCTCAGTGTAGTAATTTTTATCAAAAATTGAATCTACCCCTTGTTTACCATAAAAAATAGTCACATTTCTTACATCATTTATCTCCGTGTATGATTTATTAAAGATTTTTTTTCCACCACATCTTTATAACTTAGCAATTACACATTTGATAAATAATAATTTAACATAAATTGCAGTATGAAAAATATAATTGAGTTTTTAAAATACAATGATAAAATTTTTCAAAATTTTATAATCATATTAGTAATTTTTCATTTACGCAAATTATTATATAAATACTTAATTTTGTTATATTATCTAATATTTTCATAGTAAGATTTTTAAAATCTGTATATGCAGATATGCGTGTAGCTAAAGTATGCGAATGAAAGCAGCATTTTCTTATATACTTAAAATCGGTATAAATTCGTATGTAATTCATTGAGAATCCTGACCAGTCGCTTATTTTAAAGTTTTTTGTCTATTAGATGAAAACATTAGTAGATGGTATAGTAACTATTAAAAAAAAACGCAATGAAAAAAACATTTTTCAGTTTTTCGTAAATAATTGGACAAGATAATTTTGATCATCACAATCAAAATTTGTTCTAAAACTAAATAAAATTAATCACATTAAAAGAAATCTCAAAAGGTTTTTAAAATTGGAGTATTTAAATGTCTAATCTTTATTTTATGTCTAATATTGATTTTGTTGTGGAGTAAAAAAAAGATAACATTTGAACTTCTCTTGATTAAATAATCCAAGTTTATATTATACGTACGTGTAGATTAATGTATTTTTATTTTATTTATTTAAGCTTCAAATCTATACAGATTTATTAGCTATACAATAAATGAGACATACGAGCTTTTACAAAATTAAAAATTGAAGCATACAATACATTATCATTGTTGTGTACGTATAATTCACAGTTTTCAATACATTCAAAGAGTTGTACACCGTTCTAATTGTTTCTGTCAAAATTCCACCTTACGTGATCAGCGTTAAAGTCTCCTATCAATACGCAAGGCTCACTTGTGTTGGTGTTTGATAAAAGTTCATCCTATTTTTCGTCTTAAAGTGTCCCTAGAGATCGATAGCAGATTAGCAAGTTGGAGGTGGAATTTATTTATTTATTTTTTTTTTATTTATTAATCCAGAGTAAGTACAAATGAAAGAATACAGATATCAATTCATTGTATTTACATTATTCAACATAGTTCAGCAGAGGAAAAGATTTTCCTGTTCGCTGATCCGGTATACTTACTAAATCTAACTTAAAACTAAAATTGTAAATAGAAATATAGATTTTTTATTTAACAACAATTATAATAGTTGGGATTGCTACTGTTTATATGTACTAGATGCATTTCTCAGCACCAATTTCAATCACAGACAGTTATTTTAAATTTTAGAGATTTTAACGATTTTAAATTTGTATTAGTAATTTTTATGCCGCAAATTTCAAAGGAGTTATCTGAACACCTAGTATTTGTAATTTCTTTGTAGGCTACATGTTATTACGAATTAATAATAAAATCCCACCTCCACGACTACCTCTGTTTAGTTTGTAGATTTTAAAATCTGAGTAAGATATATTTTTAACAGGTTCACTGAGACCGGTTTGAGTACAAGCTAAAATGTCTATATCACGAAGTAAAAGAGGGATTTCACAGTCCTCCACTACTTAACCGTTTCCAGATTTTCTTGATTCGTGATTATATACTGCGATCTATATCCGTGTAATATCATAATTTTGCCGCTATTTTTGGAGTTTTGGTGGTTCCATAAGTTCCAAATAAGCACTCGCAGAGTTTTTCATAACTGATAATTGATGTTTTCAGTAAGGAATTTTTTCGACGTTTTCAGAACTTTTTTTTAATTTTTTTGATCATTGACGTTTTCAGTAAGGAATTTTTTTGCAGGGACCATCAGAGTGTCGATATCGCTTTGTGTGCAAATTTTTTTGTACGTATGCTTTATGATTTGATTATGAGTTTTGGTTTGATTTGGTGTATTGTTTTAATTCGTTTTTTGTTAGCTAATTTCGCTGAAATTGTCATAAACTGAGATACTTTTGAACGAATCGCTGTGAGGTCTTTTTATTCCCGTATTTGGTATTTTAAAATCTTTTTTTTCGTGTCAGGTAGAGGAATCCTGTTTGTGGTGAGTCGAAATTTATGACTATACTGAGATCTGTTCTTTCTGTGATGAGTTCTCGAGGTTTTTGCAGTGCTTAGCACTGGCTTATGGCCTTCCTCATTGCATATATAAAACAAGTTAATTTTTCGCTTGGAAAGTAAATCCAGAAGGTACGATTTCTATATATAATTTTCATGCTAGGAGGAAGTTTAGTTGTGTCCTCAGCACTGACGTACATTTATCTCCTAAAGCTTAGGTAGTAAGTGTCCGAGCTCCGGATGGCCCATGCTTTATTCTAAAAACGTAATTTGTGATTGGTTTTACATTCAATTCAGCGAATTTTTCTAGAAGTGTTTAGTATAGTATACTTGGGTAAGCATTAGAGATAATAATGCGTTGACTATCATTAATGAGAGGCGATATAGCGAGCTCAAGTGAGGCAACGTTTACATCAGAAGAGTTTGCATCTATGAGCTTTACAGTATGGCTTTGACTAGTCAAGTAAATTTTGTGCTTGTTCTTCGCGTTAAGAAAAGTCAAAGTATGGTCCAAGGTGAAGAAGAACAAGAGCTAAGCCGCAAAAAATCAGGTGTCATCTTCCTATAGATGAAGAAAAGCCAGCTCGTACTTTACATTTTGGCTTTTCTTCGCGCTAAAACAAGTTGGTCTTAACTAAAAAGCGAATAAAAGAAAGGAACCCGTGAATTGTATGGTTTCTTAGCGCTTTTCCGAATTGTCTTGTTTCACCGACGGTTTGTAAATACGTCTTACCCTTATAACGATCCCATCGAGGCTAAAAGAATAATGTATAAGACTAATTACCTTTAATCTTAAAAAGTTGATGAAAAAAAATGATAAAAGAAATGACACAAAATAAAATATATTTAGTGCATATATTCTTATTGTCTGTTACAATACTTAATTAACGGGAATAGAATACACTATTATATACAATACGTTTGACATAATTGCTTATGTAAATTTAAGACTAGTTATGAAACATTTCAAATTGTTTGGAAATTTTAGTTTGTAGTAACAATAGGTTTTGTGAAAGTCTTAACTTCTTATAAGTATCTTCAAAATGCGATACGTTATACTAAAGTGGCCCCAATTATCGAGCTGTACTTTTAAAAAATTACTATACATAATTTGTTTCGAAAAAGAAACTTAATTATGCATTGATATTCTTTCCTGCTTCACATATGATATATCGATTATACCACACGACAAAAAAAAATGTTTCAATAAATAACGCATTTACGTAATATATTTACTGCAGAAATGTACTAAATTTTACAGTACCATAAAGATGTATGTACAATATAAGTATAACATATGACAGCTAATAACTTATTTATTTAATATATATACAACAAAAATAAGTAAACGCATAATAATACGCTATGGTGCAACTAAGAGTTAAGTAATTCCTTTGCTTATAATAAAAGTCTTTCGAACAAAGTGGATTACTTTTTTAAATTTTGTAAACCATATGAAATAGTTGACATTGAAGTACTACTACTAAACATAAAATTTAAGTGGACAAATATCGTAAAATTCTTTTGACCTTTACTTAATTTTTAGCTTATTTAAAAAAAATGTATATTATATAATTCCGATGTCGAAACTCTTAATCCTCCCAGTAAAAAATGCCAACTGATTAACAACAATGTAAACAAATTGTCAGCACTCTGCCGAGATTTCTTCGGGTACTTAAACCGATAAAAAAAATATAGAAAACGCGCGCGCAGGACAACACTGGCGAAGAACGCATTTACCTCGCGCTTGCGTCGAAAAAAAGGACAGGAAAACGCCCGACAATGAAACAACATTACCTCGTTTGGCTCTCATAAAAGACACCTAACAAAAAGGCTCCCGAGACTTTTCATCAGCTGTAGTATGGCGCACTCGAGAAGGATTCGCTTGGCTCGGGAGGACATTAATTGTCGCGCGTACAATGCGAATTGCGCGAGAGCCGTTACGGTTGAATGTGTATAAGCCTTCGGCAATTGCGCAATACTTGCCGGTCAATCGGACGAGTTAGCACCGGATAGCGTTGATGAAAAGAGGTATTCGATAATGTATTGCACACACGTGCTATTGGAGTGCCAGAGCTTTTCGTTTGAGTAGTCGGACGGGTGAATAAGAGTATATCATGCAGCAATGTTTGCCCTAATCTTTTGAAGGTCTAATCTAACTCTTGCATCTTTCTTCTCAATCATACATATTTCCATTTTATACCACTTTAACCTCAGAATCACATCTTTGGTATGATTTTTCGGCGCTCGTGGTATAAAATACTGTTCGTAACTATATAGTGCGTAAGTCAAAATGTACTATTATAATACTAGTCATATCCATGCGCGCTTCACTTTTTTCATAAAAATGGAATCAACAAATATTATAGACTTAATAATATATTATTTCAATATATCATTTGAACATATTATTCAAATAACAGATTTGAATTCTAAATTTTGAGGTTAGGAAACAAATCGGAACAGCATTTATTTTGTGATTAAGTTATTATAGATACAAAATTTTAATCAATTGGGATATTGAATAATTTAATGATTATTTTATTAATTTACTCAAATACACGTATAAATCATTTAATTAATTTCTATATCAAAATATTCATTATATAACAGAGAACATTTTGAATTTTGACGCTATTCAGATCGGATATTGAAGCAATCGCATTGCTTCTTTAAATGCTACAACATCCTGTCATCTCTTTGAGCTTATTTTTTAAAGAATTTCAATTGTTCAATAATTATGAAATAATAATACAAAAAAGTATATAAATGAAGTATAGATAGCTAGATGATTTTTTAGTATCAATGAATTTTCCGCTTTTTCAAATTAATATCGGGGCTGCCAATTCCTGCAATTTATGTTATTTTTTCTTTAAAACTAGAAGTGTCAATGCGTGCTTCGCGCGCCCTATCGTGGGCCAATCAAATTTTACATGTCCATTTCAAATCGACTAATCACAATCATTATATAGAGGTGACAATCTCAAGTCAATCTCTTTTTTGTAGGTACAGAAAAAAATATATCGTTATGACTAGTGAATCAGAATACCAATGAACGCATTGATTTCTTTGCTGTATAAATACCAAACTAAAATAATCACTCTTTTTACTTATTATACCCTCGTATATAGGATTTTATAATGTCTAAACAAATTCTATCTACAGTTTCTATATTTAATTCGTATATTACTCATATCAAAAAATTTCAGTATAGTAAAAATATAAGTATTTAAAAAAAAAAAATTATAAAAGGTGCTGGTATAATATAAAAATATGATAAAAAGATATGAAAAAACAGTGATAAAAAATGTACGAAATAAAATATAATCATAGTACGCCTACTTTGACGCGTTCTTCTCATAAAATGCCATTTAAACACGAAAGCTTACGGTTCTAATTCATTGTTGCAATCAATAAGATACTATAATTCACAACTCTAGATAATAATATGATTTTGATATACTTGCCGCCGTACGCAGTATGAATCGGTTTGGCGATCATGCAATATGATTCTAATACAGTCAGAATTTAAAATTATCGCAATCCCAGCGGGCGATGCATTATGATTCCAACTGAGCGACAGTGCTAAGGTGGTTTTTGAGCACGCTCTCTGCATTATGTTTATGATACTCATTGAGGCGCGAATTATTGTACTATTTTTCAAAATGACTAACGCATATATTTTATGATGTAAATTTAAGTTTATACATTAAATATCTGTTAGTCTTTAGCAGCCTTTTTTAAATATTATTTAAATAAATTCAAGGAAATGCATTTTTTAGATTTTATTCTATTGAATGATATTCTGACTTTATTTTGCTCAGAATGTTAATATTATAAATATAACAATATCATACTATTTTTAACAAACATTTGAAGCCTCAAAGAGAGAATAGATTAGAAAACGTTATACATCTATTTTCAGGTATATGCATTTAAAGAACTTAATAATACTATATAAAATAAATATACTATAAATTAGTCAAAACTGTGACTTTTAATTTATTATTTATAATATTTTAATAATTTTATCTCAAATAATATTCAAGACTCCGTTAGTAAACATTAATAACAAAAATTCTCTTGTAATATTCAATTCACTATAAAGCTACGCTATACCAATAGATCTATCTCAAACCAAATTATTCTCATGCCTGTATAGAGTAAACTAGTGAGAGAAAAGAGTCAATGTTCTATGTACTGTCTCTACTTTCAGGTATAACACATAGATTTCGTCATTAATAATTCACAGAATATAAGCTAATAAAAATATAATTTAATTAACATACACATTTATAGTTTTCTACTAGGCAGTTTGTGAACATGTAATATTCAATTATTAATAAAACACCAGTCTGAGGCTTATTTTTCTTACCATCTTATATACATTGCATTATAATGTATTTATTTTCTGCAAGTTATGATTATTTAATACTATTTTATTTCAAATCAATTCATTGTCATGATTATGATATTTAAGAGCACGGACAATACTTATAGTGCATGGTTTCTCTTTTTTCTTATTAGTTTACTATGCAGGCATGAGAATAATCTGATTTTACATAAGTCCTTTTGTTACAACTAGTTGGATTACTCTAATCATGCCTGTAGAGTAAACTGGTAAGAGCAAAGAAACCATGCACTAAAGTGTTGTCTCTGCCCTTATGTACCATAATCATGACAGTATAATTTGATTTGAAATAAAGTAGTATTAAATAATCACAAGTATCTTTTAAAAATAATGAACAGATTGTAATTTAATGTGATTGATACAATTTTAGAAGATTAGTGGTTTTGTCGCAATGGTATATTTATATGAGATGCTTTGTCTTTGCCAGAAATTTGAAAATATATTTCTTGCACACTTAAATTGAATAAAATATAATTCAGAATTTTTGTTGAATTTGTAATAATGGATATAACAGTGTTATATACTATACCTTACCTTATTATTAACCTTTTCGCTGAAGCTATTTCTATTCCTTTTAATTAAATCCACTTCACTTCACCAATATACGTTAAAACTTTTCTATGATTTTTTTTTAGCAATTCTAGCTATATATTTGGATAATGATTTTCCGCACTCATTGTAAATACAAAGTATTTACTAACTTTTTTTGACAATTATTACATGTTGAGCAATTTATTTGTTATATTAAATATTAAATGTACAAACGTTATGTTAATTAATATTAACAATAAATGTTAATTATACGTAATAAATATCCATTTAATTTATTTATCAATAACTAATTACTATAAGAAATAAATATAAAATAATTATAATAAATAAATTATTTTTTTTGAAAATTCGAAATAATTAACTTTTAAATGAAATTCAATTGTTTTTAAGAATGAATTCTCATTACACTGAAAACAACAATGCGCCAAAGTCATGAAAATTTTTCACTAGTGTGTCTAGGGGTATTATTTGTTCGTACACTGCAAGCATCAGCGCTCGCGGCTCGGCGCGCTTACACGCGGTTGGCGGTTTACGGTTACCGCCATAACCGATTTGACAGTCGCCCAGAAAACGTGCCTAAAGAAAAGGTAAAAATTTATTTATTAATTGTGAAAATATAAATATATCTCTAGCATGCAGAGCATCAAGATAATTCTTGTTACAGCGCAGAATGTGGACCTGCATGTTCTCTATGAAAGGCAATAAGCCTAACATAAAGGTTAGCTCGCCAAGTTTAAGTGAAGTTCACCCAACAGGAGACGAACCTGTTAAAGAATCTTCACAGAATTTAACGTTCCCACAGCAGGAAAATATATCTGCTTCCTTTCATATACAAATGCCTATGCCTTCACCGGCATATGCAAACGTACCTCAGCTACCAAATCCATATGCTTTAATGCCTCGGGCGGCTTTCGCAGTACCTTCACCATTTGGGTACATGCCGTCTATGTACGGACAACCTTATGCCGGTACATATTATGCATCATCTCCGGCTGCGTACTACGCACCGTCTTTGGCGGTTGCTTATGCACCACCTGTATATGCCTGCACCAATTCAACAACACAGTAAGTATTCAAAAATATTCTGTATTATTAAAAAGACGCTTATGGAAGAACGTTCACAAAAACGGACCGGCTATTACGTGCGACGCACTTTTCGCGGTAAGTGTGCTTTGCTTAACGTGCTCGCAATCATACGGTTTCTCGGAAACGTAACGATAGATTTGTTTTTGCTCTTTTCAATGAAGCTATTGTTTTTTTCTTCAAAATGTTTTTATTTCCCGAAAAAATAACTAAAGTTGAAAGTACGAAATGTTTGAAAAAAAAAATTGAAGTTTGCGAAACGATGGGTTCATAAGTATATTTAAAATTGAAAGATGTGAGTATATCGGGGCGTGCTGTTACAGTTAATTTTATCCAATTTTTTCAAACACAATAATAATAACATTCATCTATCGATAAATTATAGTTAATTTACACAAACACGCATGTACACGTTCACATGCGCTCGATATCACAATGTTAAAAAAATATAATTTTGTTTTCAGAAACGAAGTCGCAGATTATTATTTAACACAGAACTTGAGGAAGGAAAAAGTGCGTTTACTAAATTATTATAGCCATACATTAAGAGGCAAATAAAATTAAATAACCAATTATGTATAAATTATGTTTTAGGTAATTGTATTAGAAAAGGCTATTAACCATGTGTTGCGACAAGATAACGAGCGTCTTAAGAGAAAAGTGACATTCTTGAAGCGGCGTTTGGTAACAAATGTAAGTTATATGAATAAATACCGTATGTATAGAAAGCAAAAATTTATAGCTTTAATTGCATGAAGTTCTAAAAATTTCGTACATTTCATGCGCAACTCGCAAATTTATAATATAAATTAATCTCTTTCTATATATATATATAAAATCAAATGTTTAAATATATCTACTTTTTTTTTTGTTCCAGCCCGGGCACACAAAGCAGCCTTATTCCAGAACAAGTTCTTAATTGTATTTTTTATAAATAAACAGTAAATTGAAAACTGTCCTTCCGACAATTTAGCTTCCCGTTCTGCAGAATTCCATAATAGAAATTATTACAATAAGACTATATCGATATTTGATAGGTATTGCGCGGTACTTGTACCCTTGTAAACTTATTTGTAACTTCCTTGCAAGCTAAGTAGTGTATTCCAAAAGTAAATGGATGGATTTCAATTTTTTAAGCGATATTACGGTATAAATAAGAATTGGTCGGAGGTTTTCGCGGTACTTGGAACGTCGGTCATTTCTTTTTGTAGTCAACTTGCGTGTGCGCACGCATTGAAAAGAGAGAGGCGCAGGGATACCAACATTCGCTTAACCAGTTGATGGCCGTACAGCTCATCTTGCGCCACTAACCAAAAACCAACCAACCAACCAACATTCGCTTATAAGCAATCTCTAACTTCGCGTTCACCAACTACACTTATAAGCCATAAATGTTATAAAATTATGCTAGATAATATAACTACGATACTACAAGTATATAAATACAGTGTACTAATAAATATAATCCATGAAATTTTGATTCTATCTATTATATTTAATTAAACGATGAACTGAACATGAAAAAAATAAAGATGATTATTAAATCACTTTTAGAACAAGTTAGGTATGGAAAGAAAAGCTTTTGTGTATATATAGAATTTTGAACACTCTTTTATTTACTTTAACAAATATGTTTATAGTTTAAGCTATTGATAAAATAGTTCGTAATGAAGTTATAATACCAGTGTGCTCGTTAACTATTTCAACCGGCACTCAGGTTCGATGATTATCGCAAGAATTTCAAAATTACCGCCGTCTTCGACATCCATTAATCGACTCATTCTGACGTTTTATTGCCGTATCTCCTGCTGTGGTTGCGCATCAGATCCTCAGGCATCGTCCTTAGATCGTCCCGATGCCCAGTCTTTGCAAAAATCGCAGGCATATTATCGACATGATTCCGTCTTTGGTACCGAACTCAGAGGAGTGATGATCATAGGGGAATGCGTGGTGATAGTTGTGCCAGCACTCTTCGAGCACGACAAAGTGGGCATATAGTAGAGCGATTCTCAGACGGATACTCTCCTGGAAAAATGATATAAAGCAGAGTGATATATTAGATCTTTGGATTAAAGCCCTGAAAAAACATAGCTTTAAAAAGTTAAAATTGCGCTGAATAATTATTTAGATCAGTGCTGTACATGGCATGTACAGCAACTGTACTGTGCGATTTGAGCGGCAGCTCTCCTAATTTTTGGATCGCTATTGCCCAAAAACGCTGTACAACTGCTGTCTTACACGGAGAAAAATCATGTAGGAAACTTTAAAATTAATATAGGAAAAATTACTATAGTAGCACGAATTTTTAATATTTTAGAAAGGAAACTGAAAATTTATTTTAAAGAAACGTAACAATGACATATTTCGTATATAAATAAAACGAGTGCACTGCGATTTTTGAGTAAGATTTTTTATTTAAAAAATTAAAGTCCCCTCTTCTCGTGGCGACTTCCCGTTCAACCCGTGTCTCTTCGCTCAGCTAACAAATTCGACCGTTTTGCTAACTTTTCACTTATTTCTTTCCCAAAGAACAGAGAACTGATAAGTAACCAAGATCTCTTTGCATTATTATTATCTTTAATTATTTTTCTATTAAAATCTCACTCCGCCGTGAGAATCCATGTTAAAAACTTGATTTCAAGAATTACTTTCTCAAGAAACGCGTGAAAGTTCGAAATTAGTCGCTGCCTTTTCATGTAACCCTTGAAACTCTTTAATGAGATTTTCATTTTTCCGCCGGGTTAATGACAAATTAACATTTTGGGAAGAGAATCGAAACGTTTTTACGTGCTTATTTTATAGTTTGTAACGTTGTAGTCGAAAAATCCTCATCACAAGTTTTATACTAAAAATATCTCTAGCTTGTGCGCTTCGAAATAGATACATATATAATATAACCTGGGTAATGCATTTTCGTATTTTTCCACTTGTACATCATACATAGATGCATATATTTATGTGTTTATATATAATAGAACGCATCTCTCTTGAAAATATTCGACTTTATTTACCGGATTTTATTTTTAGTCACCTGAGAGACTTCCCAGGGTGGGTGATAGGGTTGGGCACTACTTCTACAAACATGTGATGGAAGGCCCCCCACTTACTGGGCCAATAGGCTGTTCGCGGTAATGTTCGCCTTAATTAAGGGAAAAAAAAAACAAAAAAAAACAAAAAAATATAGCAATTATGTCGTAGTAAAATTTCTTATTCAAATAGCGATTTCTGAGTACTCGAATTTTTACTATATTATATAGGCTCTCATCGAAAATAGCAGTTTTTGTTAGATATATAGTACATATTCCTACGACATTTTACTCACAAGGAGAGTGCATAACCTTTGGGTCACGGATTTGTACCAAATTGAAAGATCATGTTTTAGAGCTAAA